>JAQFXP010001922.1:0-17035 GCA_034693685.1 Belba bartosi
AATCGCAGGTATTTTCCTGTACTTCAAGCGTTCAATACGAGTGTTGACAACAGTATTACCGCTCATATACTGCGACATTAAATCCGAAAATTGATATAAAAATCCAATCATTGACAGCAATATACCAACTAATCGGCTAATTTTTAATTTATATATTTTATTTAAGTATATTTTCATTTTGCTTTAATATTTATTTACAATATTATAAGTTTCTGAACTTAACAAATACTGTATATTGAAAACATTTTGTTACTTAACATATTTTTATAGCATATTTATTTTAGCATTTATATTTTAAAACAACAAATATATATAAATCAATAATTATTAATATTAAATTTTATTCTAAGTTTACGATAACAGCAATATTATTATAACTTATAATTTTAACCTTTTAAATTAATATAAATTTTATTTGTGTTTTTTTATCACCATGACATTTAATATTTAATCTATTTAGGTGTAACTCAAGTAAATTATTAAAATAATTAATTAGTAAAATAAATGTATCTATTATAATGAGTTATTATATTAGTAAAGTAGATTTTAATATATTTAATTAATTATCATTAAAATAAAATATTCAATCTAAATTTATATTAATAAATAATTTTGTTAAATGTAATGCAATAATATTGAAATTAAAAGCATAAATTGTTAAATTAATTTGTAAATGTGCTATGTTAATTATTTTTTAATTTGTTATATAAGAAATTTTATTAATTTTATTAAAATAAATTAATTAATACTTTATCTAATTTATTTTTTTACAAGCAAACAAGTATTATTGTATCTAATTAATCAAGCATAATTTATTAATTTAGCCAAAGTAAATTTTAAAATTTAATTTATGTGTATTAATTAATTTAAAAATAATTTTTCCAAACGCCGTCACAAGTAGTTTGGAATAAGTTTTCAAAAACATGATTTAATTTGTTTGGATTTAAGTCTTTGATCTTATAAACTGTATTTACATTATTATTGATAAGTTTAGGCCAATTTGAGTCCGGATTACTATTCACATAAAAATTATATACAATTAAAAAATATTAAAATAAAATAAAGTTAATATAATTAAATATAATTATTTGTACAAGTAAATTTTATTTTTAATAAGCTATTAAAATTATATATTTTAAAATAATTAAATTCTTACCCAATTTTCGAAAAACTAGACCACATTCTCAGCACATCTCCACTAATATCAACATCAGATTTATTATATGTGCTTGGATACAAAAATGGTAAACCGAATACAAAGCCGAGGTCTGCCCCATGACATATGCCGAAAGTCTGATTGCACCCAAACTGTACGATATTCGAGCTCTTGTACGTTAACTCATAGAAAAATACATTACTTTTTGGCGAATAAATCGCATATTGTTTTGCGAACAGATATGCCGGACATGTGAGCACAAGATCGCCAAAAATGTCATAAAAAGCATTACTAAGTGCAGTAAAGTTGCTAGATGATATATTGCCAAAATAATAGTCAGTTATGTTTTGGTAATCTGTAATACCATAATCATGTAACCATTCACGTGATTTTTCTATTAATTCGTGTTTTGTCATGTTTGGTTTTAATACCGATATACGAAAATCAGTTTCTTCATTTTTTGTTACCCCGGCTATTATGTCCAAGTCTATATTATTATAAAATAATTATAAATTTAAAATTATTTTAAAATAATTAATTGAAGTAAAATTTAATTAACATAATATTAATAATTTAGAATAAATTAAATAATATTTAGTTAAACTAACAAGATAATATATAATTTTAAAATACAGTACAATAATTTTATATATATTAAAATATTACGGTAATCTGATAAATCATAATAAAAAAATAAAGATTTTTGTCTTGTAAAAAACTTTGGTTAAATAAAATATATATATAAATTAATTTAATTATTAAATTTACCTTTGTCAATTTTTTTATATAAAAATGAATTTTGTGGTTTAAACGGCAAAAATTCTGTATCAATAGTAGGATTAGTGTTAATAGGAATTAAATCCATAAATATTTTTGCGTCAATAGTTCGCAAACAATCCAACCATTGATTGCTATCAACCGAACAATTCATAGATTTAGCCAATTCTTTAGCATTAAGTAATGCAATATTTTTGTCTAATAGTTGAGTATTTTTGTTGTAGAAAAGAGATCCGCTTTCGAGTATAGCTCTACTAAATAGACCCTTAGATAGCGGTGAGAGTATATGTGCCGATACGGACCAACTGCCGGCGCTCTGACCAAAGATTGTGATCATATCCTTATTGCCGCCAAACATATGGATGTTGTCTCTAACCTACAAAATAAATTAAAATTTTGTTTTTAATTTAATTATTTATTGATTTATATATTTGTAATAAATTACACAAATTTTAAATAATATTTTAAAATTCAAACCCATTTGAGAGCCAAAAGTTGGTCATAAAAGCCGGCATTCCCAGGTGCTGTCGTGTTTTCGCCACCAAATAAAAAACCCAAATAACCTAATCTATAGTTAGTCGTTACTAACACTACGTCCTGTGCGGCCAAAGCACTTCCATTGTAGAAATATCCAATTGAATTGTTTTGAAAAGTTGAGCCAATAATAAGAGCTCCGCCGTAGAGGAAAAACATAACCGGTTTTAGCAAAAAGTTATATTTTGGGTCATTTGTTGTCCATATGTTTAATACTAAACAATCTTCACTTTGGGTTATGTTTCCGATAACGTTGTGCTCAGACTTAAGGTCGGGTTGAATACAAGAGTATTTGGGTTTTGTCGCATCGATTATGTCCTAAAAAGTATGGCAATACATGTTAAAAAATATATATTTATATAAATTATTTCAATCGTGATAAAACATTATAATATATCAATAAAATTTTCAAAAATTATTTTTCTGATTGCAATTTTTAAAAGATTTATAAAAAATACAATAGTACATTTGTAAATTTATGATATATTTATAAAAATAATTATTATATTAATAATATTTTCTTAAATAAAATTATTACACATTATGTCTATTTCTACAACAAATACCTTTATATTTTCACAGTAATGCGACCAAAAATATTATCAATGTGAAATTAAGGGTGTGAAAATAAAAAGGTTCAACAAAAGCCATAATGTTTAAATTTATATTTAAAACATAATTATTTAAAATAAAATAAAAATTTACTTTAGATGGAGTGGTAATCGGTTCCGGTTTTGCAAACCTAAGGGCTCCGATCGGTGGTAATGCAAAAGGTATTCCTAAAAACTGATTGACTGTTCGGTTCATTGCCGTCAATGTCTGGCCTCGAACTACACCCGAACTCGTCTTTACGTCAATTAAAGTACAATAACTAAATTCAATTTGAATTAACATAAAACTACAAAAAATTAAATATTTATTTAAAAACATTATTTCTTTACAATTAAATTATTTTGGTTTTTGTTAAATTTAAAAAATATAATTTAAAATTAATATTTTATATGTTATATATTTTACCAAATTCATCCGGTTTTACAACAAATATTATAAAAAATTATCTAAAATTGTATATTGCTTAAATAATTCCATTTTATCAGCATTAAGTATATTAATCTAATATGAATTAAAAAATAATTGTTATTCAATTAAAAATATTTTATAAAGTAGTTTTGCCTTGACATTTATAATCTTAGCATTAATATTATTTCTACTAAATATAACTTTTAAAAACATGTTAGAAATATAATATATCAATGTTATTTTATTTTTTGATTAATGTTTGCGATTTTTTAAAATAAAATAACTTATATATTATTAAAAGTAATTAAGCTAGTAATTTTATTAGAATGCTAGTTCTAAAGTAAAAGTTTCCACAAGAACCTAGCACCTTGTAAATAACTATAGAAAATCAGTTTATGGCAGCACTAATATATTAATAAAGTACAAATTTTGCTTTTAATTAAACTAATTCAAAAGTGATACCTGGTGGCATAAAATCAAACTAGCAATTTAAAACATAAAACTATATAGCAATTCAGAATCAAACTTTTATTGTATTTCTTATAATTTATTTTTAATATAATTAGATTTAGTTAATCAAATATTTATTTTCTAATAATATTTACAAATTATTAATTTATATCTTACAACATATATTATAAAATAATTAAATTAAAATGATTATTATGCACCAAGATAAATTTTGTAAAAATTAATAAGTAACCAATTTTAAAAACATTAGTGTACATGTAAATAATTTGTAGTCACGTTTGAAATATTTTTTTTGAATGCAACACAAGTTATTAGTCTAATATGCTGTTCTCATTGGGTTTTAAGATATGTGTTTTAAAACGCATCACTTTATATGTTGTGTTCTCATTGAAGCGTTTTAAGACACTTAAATTAACAAATTTGTGATATCATAGAATAATCGAATTAAATATCGAACTATCGATAATAAAAACATTACTAAATAATACATTAATTAAAGTATCAACTTTCGATTATTGATAGTAATATTTGTATTAAAAAGAGTTTTAAAACACAATTGCGTTCTCACTGCAGTCAAAACGGTTTAAAACGGGGTCTGAAAGCGTTTCAAACTGAAACCATTTTGAGCTTTCTTGAGTGCTCTCATTGGGGTTTTAAAACGCTAGAGTTTTAAGATACGTCTCTTAAAACCTAATGAGAACAGCATATAAGACAATAGCATTGATAGAGGCGTACATTTTAGAGACAAAACGCATCAAGATAGTTTTCCAATCAAATTGAATAGAAAAAAATCTAAACCACTATTCATACGTAGAAATGTTCAAATATAACGTAATGTATTGTTATTAAAATAATTTGTAATTTATAATTAATTTTTTATTTAAATGCGATCAAGATGAGTGCCAACAAAATTTTAAGAACTATAGTGATGTATATATTAGTTGTCACCCGCAAAATGTAATTATAAATAAACGTAAAGTTACAAAACAAAAAAATCAACACATTATTGATGTCAATAAAGAAGAGACCCACACTATGCGTGTGTTTGTCGATGAGACACATTCACAATAATAACGTTAAATATTAAGTGCTATTGTCATTAAACAAAATTAGGTTTACCTTAAACATTAGTTAAATTTAATACAAAACTTTGTATAAACAATTATATCCTGTAATTTTAATCAATTAATTAGAATTGTTATTACAACTGTGCTCAACTACCATCAAACGACCCAGCTTATCTTCGGCCCTAATCCATATGTACTTCAATTTTTACTAATGAAAATTAGTACATAAGTCGAGTTTTGTCGCAGTGATGAAGAATGGCTGATAAAGACATTTGAAACGCACGTACGTTCGACATAATGCAAAGTTTGTCCGAATAAATAAGTTGTGATAAGCATAAAGTATTCTCTTTGAATATGCATTTTAACAATTATTATTATATTAATGTATAAATTATTGCCTTAAAAATATTATTAATGCAATAAATTTTATAATTTGTAAAATTATACAACTACAATTTATTTTTATTACTTAGTGATAATGATTATAAATTAATAATTCATAATAATTTTAACATATACTTTTTAAAATTATATTTAATTTTTAATTTTGTAAGGATAATATAATAGTATAAAAATAATTAATTAAAAATATTTTAAATATTAATATAAAAATAAATGTTTATTTAAAAAAGTTTTGATTTATTTAAATATGCAAACTAATTGCTTATAAAAAAATTACATAATAATTAAAATAATATTACAATAAATTATAGATAAGATTATCTAGATATATAATATAATAATTATAAAGTGATCATTAAATTATAAAAAGGTTTATTATAAAATAAATGTTAGTTTATTAAGTATATACTTTAATTAACTTACTAAAATATATAAAATAAAATGAGTAAAATATGTTTTTCATGGGTAATAGCATTCATATTTGGTATGAATTAAGTTAATATATATATTTTACAGAAAATAAATTTTATAATTTTTTAGGAATAATAGTAGTTTCCTTAATATGTGGTATGAATTAAAGTAATATATATTTTTTGACTAAAATAAACTTTATTATTTTTTTAGTATTCGCTGGTTCTGGTTATGCGCCAACTGATGACAGTAATAGTACTGTTAGTACAATCAGTCCAACTCTTTTCAACTGCAATGGCGACGATTGGGTGTCTTATAAAAATGAAAAATGTTTTAAATTAATTAAAACATTTGTAATTCAAAATCAAGCTGAAACAATTTGTAACAAGGAACAATTACAAAATGGTGAAAATACTCCAAAATTAGCAATAATTAAATCAAAATCTGAACAAGCATATTTGACTAAATATGTGTTCGAAACAAATAACGCCAATACTGGTGTATGGATTGGGTTGAGAAGACATTTCGAAAATAGCAACCAATTTGTATGGAATGACAATTCAGTCATTTCTGGTTTAGATTTTGTTAATTGGGCTAAAGATAGTCCGACTAATCAGACTAAACGTAATTGTGTGGAAATGCATTCAAAGTTTTCGAGACATATTTCCACCAAGCCTGTTTTAGAACAGCATTTGGTAAATGGTGAATGGAACGACGTTAGTTGTGATAAAGGCAACTGGGTACTTTGTCAGAAATTGCCAACTTGGTCATTGCAATTTTTCCAAGAAAAATTTTTAGAATATAAACAAGAACAAAAAGATTTGTTAAGGCTTGCTGCTCACAATTTAGAAATATTACAAAAAAATCCAGGTATTATAATTTAAATATTTACTTTTTGCATAAGTAAAATCAAATTTATTAATAGTTCCAATTGGTTTTATATACGTACAACTACCCGGGCAACCGGAACCGAGTCAATTATGGGCATCGGTTGAATGGAGTGAAATTACATCGGAGTATGCTGGATTATTTTTTCGTGTCTTAGGTGGTAATTCAGAACAATTTGGCAATGAACAAGATGAAAATGCTCCTAGATTGTTTGAAGCTACCACAATAAATCTTGGAGAATGGCCTGCGTATCCAGAAAAGTACACTCACCATGTAACCATTTCTGCAAATGGGGAATGGAGTCAATTGCCTCTTTATTCCGGTTCTGTAAATTCAAATTTTTTCGGCATGCAATTTAAAGTGTCTGGTGGAGAAGTTCGACCTCGCAACAAAGCCATACGCATTTTTAAACGAATTCATTAAAATGTTTTTTTAAAAACAAAATTATTATTTATTAAATTACAACAATTATTAAATTTGCAATAAGTAAAAAATATTTTACTTTTTGATGATATTTTTGTTAGATGATTAAAATAATTAATAACTTGCTATATTTGTCATTTTAAACAATTTTTAAGTAATATTCAAAATAATTATATAAAAATGGCTTTGTCCTATTTGTTGTTTTAATGTTCAAAAATTGTGTTTTTATCTTTAGTTTCGCCAGATCAAGTCAGTGTCTAAAATTAAAATGTTATTATTATTAATTATTTTAGTAATATTAAATTTATAATAAATTTATAATAATGTTTTAATTGTCTCAAAAATAAAATAACAATTTTTACTGTTATAATGTTATTGTAAGAATAAATGTTTATTTTGCAAAACAAATTTTTATTTAAATGTACAAACCAATAAATGTTTAAATAATAAATTTCATAATAGTTTTAATAAAAATACAATAAATTATAGATTAGAATATTTTAGCATAAAGAGATAAAACAGCAAATAATTGTTAGATGTGTTGAATCCTGCTAATGAATGCTTTATTATAATTTATTATATTAAAGGTAATGGTGAATAATTATACTTAAATACTCCTATTTAGGACTACACAGAATAACCGCTAACGTTAGAACATAAGCAGACACAGATTAGCATTTAGAAGTTATGGAGTTAATACATATAACACTAACCAGGGATTCAGAATGTCGAACGAACTAGGGGAAATCAGAGGGGGGATTTTCTCAAAATTTTTGGCTAAAAACCTAGGGGAGATCAGGGGACGATTTTTCCAAAAACGCTCAAAAAACCCATATATTTATGATAAGATTTTTCCTAATTTAACTGGATTTAAACTAAATTTAGATAAATTAACTAGATTTAAACCGGATTTAACATTGGGGAATATTTACCAGGGAAAATTTAAGGGGGGTACCTTTTAGCGGACCAAATGCTAGGAGGGGGGGGGGGTAAATCCCAATTTTCAAATTAAGCAGGGGTTTTTGGCTGATCCTACCTCCTTCTGAATCCCTGCTATAAACAAATTAAGGTCAGGCAGTAGATGCTTACGCCTATAGCAAATTTTGCACACGACTCAATATTAATAAAGCAATGTCTATGCTTACAACCAATCAAACCAGTGTGACCTAAATGAGACTGCGTTTCACAAAAAAGGAAAGTATTAGGCAGTGTAACAAAAGCAGAAATAGTTGCGCATTGGCATTACCTAAGATTTTAGTGAACGAAAACTGAGTAGTAACGCATACAAGTTTTATTCACAAATTTAAGTAGCCGAATCTCTTTAATCCGATAAATCTTTTTATTTGTTTATTGTATTGTTTTATATTGAGTTTTGGAAATAAAGTATATTTAAAAAATAAGTTTTGTTTAATTTTTTTAATTATAGTCAGGGTAATAGCGGGCGTCAGAACAAACGTGCCGCTTAGGAAATTGGTCATTATGTGTAGAGATCTAACCGCTAGTAAGTGGCGGTCGGATCTATCAGGGTTATAAACCGTTTTCCTTCAGCCTTTAAAATTGTTCTGGTTGGCCGATCGCACACTTTACCACAATAACAACACTAACCGCAGCGGCGACAAGGACGACGTCATTGGATTAAAGCCTGTGAGGAGACGTTTGGAAAAATAACTCGGAGACGGGTTGTGCCGTAATGTCTGAAACAAATCCGTATCTGACGAGTGGACTAAACTGCACAAAATGAGACAATACAAGAAACGGGACGTGGCTTACGTTTGCCCAAGTGTTGATCGATATAGGACGTTTCACTATGGATTCGATATATTTGTCAAATATGTACTGGTTAAGTTTTTCATTTGATAAATCTTTTTTATTCATATTTAAGACAACTTTTTAATACTCTTCGAACAGATTCTGATATTTCGGATACAGTTTTGCGTATTTATTCATAGCTATAGTTGTGGGCAAACAGACTGTAATCGCAGGTATTTTCCTGTACTTCAAGCGTTCAATACTAGTGTTGACAACAGTATTACCGCTCATATACTGCGACAATAAATCCGAAAATTGATATAAGAATCCAATCATTAACAGCAATATACCAATTAGTTGGTTAATTTTTAATTTATATATTTTATTTAAGTATATTTTCATTTTGCTTTAATATTTATTTACATATTGAAAAAGTATTAAATTTTTATTTTAAATTTACGATAACAGCAATATTTTTATAATTTATAATTTTAACCTTTTAAATTAATATAAATTATATTTTATTAATATTATTTATGTTTTTTATCACCATGACATTTATTATTTAATCTAGTTTTATATTAATAAAATATTGTGTTAAATGTAATGAAATAATATAGAAAATAATTGCATTAATTGTTAAATTAATTTGTAAATGTGCTGTGTTAATTATTTTTTAATTTGTTAAATAATAAATTTAATTAAGTATATTAAAATAAATTAATTAATACATTATCTAATTAAGTTTTTTAAATAACAAGCAATATTATTTTATTTAAATAATTAAGCATAACTTTTTATATTGTTTAATAATATAAATGTGATTTATTAATTTAGCTAAAGTAAATTTAAAAATTTTATTTATGTGTATTAATTAATTTAAAAATAATTTTTCCAAACGCCGTCACAAGTATTTTGGAATAAGTTTTGAAAATCATGATTTAATTTGTTTGGATTTAAGTCTTTTATTTTATAAACTGTATTCACATTATTATTAATAAGTTTAGGCCAATTGGAGTCCGGATTACTATTCACATAAAAATTAAATATAAATAAAAAATATTAAAATAAAATAAAATAAATATAATTAAATATAATTATTTGTACAAGTAAATTTTATTTTTAATAAGCTATTCAAATTATATATTTTAACATAATTAAATTTTTACCCAATTTTGGCAAAACTAGACCACATTCTCAGCACATCTCCATTAATATCGACATTAAATTTATTATATGTGTTTGGATACAAAAATGGTAATCCGAATGCAAAGCCGAGGTCTGCCCCATGACATATGCCGAAAGTCTAATTGCACCCAAACTGTACGATATTCGAGCTCTTGTACGTTAACTCATAGAAAAATACATTACTTTTTGGCGAATAAATCGCATATTGTTTTGCGAACAGATATGCCGGACATGTGAGCACAAGATCGCCAAAAATGTCATAAAAAGCATTACTAAGTGCAGTAAAGTTGCTAGATGATATATTGCCAAAATAATAGTCAGTTATGTTTTGGTAATCTGTAATACCATAATCATGTAACCATTCACGTGATTTTTCTATTAATTCAAGTTTTGACATGTTTGGTTTTAATACCGATATGCAAAAATCAGTTTCTTCATTTTTTGTTACCCCGGCTATTATGTCCAAGTCTATTTATTTTATATTTAAAATAATTATAAATTTGAAATTATTTTTAAATAATTAATTTAAGTAAAATTTAATTAAAATAATAATTTGAAATAAATTAAATAATATTTACTTAAAATAACAAGATTGTTTTAAAATACAGTACGATAATTTTATATATATTGAAGTATTAATCTAATAAATTAAAATAAATAAAATAAAAATTTTACCTTGTAAAAAAATTTAATTAAATAAAAATATTATAGAAAATAATTTAATTATTAAATTTACCTTTGTCAATTTTCTTATATAAAAATGAATTTTGTGGTCTAAATGGCAAAAATTTGCTATCAATAGTAGGATTAGTGTTAATCGGAATTAAATCTATAAATATTTTTGCGTCAATAGTTCGCAAACAATCCAACCATTGATAGATATCAACCGAACAATTCATAGATTTAGCCAATTCTATAGCATTAAGTATTGCAATATTTTTGTCCAATAGTTGAATATTTTTATTGTAGAAAATGGATCCGCTTTCGAGTATAGCTCTCCTGAATAGACCCTTAGATAGCGGTGAGAGTATATGTGCCGATACGGACCAACTGCTGGCGCTCTGTCCAAAGATTGTGATCATATCCTTATTGCTGCCAAACATATGAATGTTGTCTCTAATCTACAAAATAAATAAAAATTTGTTTTTAATTTAATTATTTATGGATTTATATATTTGTAGTAAATTAAACAAATTTTTAATAATATGTTTAAAATTCAAACCCATTTGGGAGCCAAAAGTTGATCATAAAAGCCGACATTCCCGGGCGCTGTCGTATTTTCGCCACCAAATAAGAAACCCAAATAACCCAATCTATAGTTAGTCGTTACTAACACTACATCCTGTGCGGCCAAAGCACTTCCATTTTAGATAAATCCAATTGAATTGTTTTGAAAAGTTGAGCCAATAATAAGAGCCCCGCCGTAGAGGAAAAACATAAACGGTTTTAGCGAAGAGTTATATTTTGATACATTTGTTGTCCATATGTTTAGTACTAAACAATCTTCACTTTGTGTTATATTTCCGATAACGTTGTGCTCAGATTTAAGGTCGGGTTGAATACAAGTGTATTTGGGTTTTGTCGCATCGATTATGTCCTAAAAAGTATGGCAATACATGATTAAAATTATATATTTATATAAATTATTTTAATCATGATACGACACTATGATATATTTATAAAATTTTTAAAAATTATTTTTCTGACTGCAATTTTTAAAAGCTTAAAAATATAATAGTATCTTACAGTTTGTAAATTTATGATATATTTATGAGAATACATATTATATTTATTATATTTTTAAAATTAAAATTATTACACATATGCGGCCGGCAAATTTTTTGTGTTTTTTGAACAAAATTAGCTAATTTCCCCTAAATTAGTGCTAAATCCGGTTTAAATCCAGTTATATTAATTAAATTTAATTTAAATCTAGTTTAAATCCAGTTAAATTAAGACAATTTTTATTATAAATACATGTGCTTTTTAAGAGATTTTTGAAAAATCTCTATCCTGATCCCCCTAGGTTTTTGGCCAAAATTTTTGGAAAAATCCTCCATCTAATTCCCCCCCCCCCCCATGAATCATCCGACTTTCTGAATCCCTGGCTTAGTCCAATGTTGTTTATAGCTAAAAATATGTTTTATGCAAACTATAATAATATTACTAAATATTATTAGATCCTGGAATTATTATTTACAACAAAAGCTATTACAACAAAATTTTATTTAAAACATAATTATTTAAAATAAAATAAAAAGTTTACTTTAGATGGAGTGGTAATCGGTTCCGGTTTAGCAAATCTAAGGGATCCTATCGGCGGTAATGCGAAAGGAATTCCCAAAAACTGATTAACTGTTCGATTCAATGCCGTCAATGTCTGGCCTTGAACTACACCCGAACTCGTCTTTACGTCAATTAAAGTACAATAACTTATTTTAATTTGAATTAATACAAAACTACAATAAATTAAATATTTATTTAAAAACATTATTTCTTTACAACTAAATTATAGTGGTTTTAGTTAAATTTAAAAAATATTAATTTAAATTAATATTTTATATATTATATATTTTACTCAATTTATCCGGTTTTACAACAAATATTATAAAATTTATCTAGGAATGTATATTGATTAAACAATCACTTTTTATCAACATTAGGTATATTAATCTAATATGAATTAAAAAAGATTGTTTATTTGATTTAAAAAAATTATAAAGTAGTTTTGCCTTGGCATTTTTATAATCTTAGTCTTAATATTAGACTTACTATACATAAATTTTTAAAACAATTTCGGAATAAAATATATTAATATTTATTTTATTTTTTGATTAATGTTTTCAATTTTTTTAAAAATAAAATAATTGTTAAATTATAATAACTGGAAATTTTATTTTTATGAGTTATTTTTAATATAATTAAATTTAGTTTATCAAATATTTAAATTCAGATAATATTTATAATTATAATTTAACAGATTATTTTTTAAAATATGAAGATTAAAATCAGTATTATGCATTTTTAAAAATTAAAATTAAATAATTAACCAATTTTGGCAAAATTAGTGCACATATTAACAATTTGTTTAGTAATAATAAACTGAATGTCAGGTTTGAATTATTTGTTTGAATGCAAAACTGATTAAACAAAATATAAACTTTACATAAACGCCGTCACATATACTCAGTTCATGTTTTCATCACATTTTTAGTACTTTTTAGCTGTACTTCTAATGTAATCTCATTTATAAAAAAATATATTACTTTTTGTAAAATTATTTTTAAATTGTTGGAAATTTGATTAATATATTGCCGAAAAGATCAATATACAGTGTATTGTAAACACTGTATGGCTAATAGCCTGAATCTAGTATTAAAGTTATACATAAAATTATGATAAGAGTTAAGGATATCGTAAATACATTTCTAAATATTACTAATATAGTCTAACAATTTATGTCTTACATAACCCGCATTCCACAAATTCATACACTAGTAGTATACATAACATACTAGTGTACGGCTTCCCTTCAATGTCATTAATAATCTTTGACAGTCGCCTGACATTAAAAAGCATATTCGTTGAAATTAAAACTTAAATTTTCGGATTTACCAAACGCAAAGCCAGATATCGTTTCATATCAAACGTCTACTTATATCAAACATCTGCTCATATCAGGCATTGGCTCCTATCAATCACCTGCTGTTGCATAACTCTCATTACATGATGTCTACGTAATTGGTTGTCAACACAAATGAAGCACTGAACTTCATTTGTTGATTGTGATGTGAAGAGGATGTGCAGCTCAATGATTGGTCTGAAGATGAGTTGATGAGTAAAACCCAAACGTAAGCGAAGAGACAACTTGCTCTCTGAACCGAACGATGGCTAGGCTCAGCGGCGGATCAAACGGCTACTGATTCCAGACAAACTACAAGTGAATCTAACTAATGGTTACTAAAGCCTAGAGATTGTCAGCACTGATAATCTGCGCTTTTATCCGTTGGGGACTGTTAGAATAGTTACGTGTAAAAGAGTAGAGTTTTTAAAGAATTGTATTTTGTGATAATTACAAGTAATCCGTACTGTACATCCGTTGTCTAAATAAATGAATAAATAATTTAATTTAATTACAAAAAATGACTATTTCTTTTAAATATTTACATTAACTACAGTTTTGTTTATATTTTGAGGTAAGTGAGACTTCAGTTTACTGCATAGGCCTCCAGGCAGTAGACCAGTGCCGTAACTCTCTGTGGAGTGCGACTCAACCGATGATAACCTTCAGACTACTACGCAGACCACTACTAGGATTAACAGGTGTTTGAGTAGCCGGTAGCCTAAAGCTATAGAGTGTGCATTCCAAAGCAAGTGTAATAACTAGGCCCTTTCAAACGTGGGAAAAAGATCTATGCGCGGCAAAAGTCGGGAGTATTAAAGAATATAGATATAATATGTTATTTGGAAAAAATTAATGTTATAATAAATTTATATATTTTTGTGATTAAAAAATAAACATTATTTAGTATATTATCTTAAAAAATTTAATTTCTATAATAGAAACAAAACAAATACCAAATAAGTAAATATTAATTCTAACCGACTATTCACTTACACCTGCGTTAAAGCAAACAAAATTCACATCTTGTGATAAGATAAGCGTTAAATGTTTGTTAAATATACAAAAATATTTTTCTTAGACATTGTTAGACAAACTTAGTTAACTATACTTAAAATTTGATACTCCCAACTTTTGCCGCGCATAGTTTTTTTCCCACGTTTGAAGGGCCCTAGTAATAACTGAGTGAATGGCCTCGAATTCAACACTTGTTAACCGAATGAGTACAATACACGCTATATGAGACCGACTAACCGCCCGACGGGCCCACAGTATACACACATTATATATTTTTTATAACACTTTTATTATAAACATTGTCACGATAAATATTTCCTATATTTTCAGTTTTTATATTGTCAAACTTAAAAATATTTAAATAGTATTTAAATTAATTATATAAAATAAAAATAATAATGGGCAATTTATTGTTTTGTAGTGCAAAAATTAGTTATTATCCCTGATTAAGCCAGGTCTAATTAAGGTTGATATTTAAATTAAAATTTGATGTAAAATGTTTAAAAATTATTATTTATTGTTAAAATTATTAAATTTAAAATTAATTGTGTTTTAATTACATTTTTAGTTTTTTAAACAAAGTGCAAAATAATTCATTTGAGATAACCCATATCAATAATACTATTAATTTTGCAATTACACCGCCTCTGCAGACTGCAATATAAAATTTTTATTACCATTTATATAGATTGCTTAAAAAATTTTATTAAAATATAATATAAATTTAATTTCATGAAATTGAATGCCATGAATATAATTTATTTTTTTTACACAAACTATTATCTCATAAAAGTATAAATTGTTGCCTAAATTACTGTATTACCAATGCAACAAGTTTTATAATTTACAAAATTATATAACTATTTGCAGTTAATCTTTATTACTTAATGATAACGACTATTAATTAATATTTTAATATATTATTTAAAAAATTAAAAATATTGATGAAATGTTAGAATAATAGGTTAAAGATAAAATATTAGAATAACAATTTTAATTAAAAATATTTTTAACATTAATTTAATAAAAAAATGTTTATTTAAAAACAATTTGTTTTATTTAAATGTGCATACTAATAAATGTTCATAAAACAAAACAACATAATATATTTAATAAAAATGCAATAAATTATAGATTAGACAATCTAGATATGTAAAATACTAATTAAAAATTATTCATTAAAGTATAAAAAGATTTAATATAAAATAATTTTTAGTTCATTATTAATTAAAAAAAGTTTAATTAACATACTAAAATATATAAAATAAAATGAATAAAATATTCTATTTAGAAATAATAGCATTATGCTTAAAGTGTGGTAAGAATTAAAGTAATATATATTTTTACAAAAAATAAACTTTATCATTTTTTCTTAGTATTAACTAGTTTTGGATGTGCGACAACTGAAGACAGTATTAGTACTGTTAGTACAATCAGTCCAACTCTTTTCAACTGCGATGGCGACGAATGGGTGTCTTATAAGAATGAAAAATGTTTTAAATTGATTAAAACATTTGTAGTTCAAAATCAAGCTGAAACAATTTGTAACAAGGAACAATCACAAAATGGTGGAAATAATCCAAAATTAGCAATAATTAAATCAAAATCTGAACAAGCATATTTGACAAAATATTTATTTGAAACAAATAACGCCAATACTGGTGTATGGATTGGGTTGAGAAGACATTTCGAAAATAGCAATCAATTTGTATGGAATGACAATTCAGTCATTTCTGGTTTAGATTTTGTTAATTGGGCTAAAGATAGTCCGACTAATCAGACTAAACGTAATTGTGTAGAAATGCATTCAGAGTTTTCGAGACATATTTCCACCAGGCCTGTTTTGAAACAGCAATTGGTAAATGGTGAATGGAAAGATGTTAGTTGTGATAGAGGCAATTGGATACTTTGTCAAAAATTGCCAACTTGGTCATTGCAATTTTTCCAAGAAAAATTTTTAGAATATAAACAAGAACAAAAAGACTTGTTTAAACTTGCTGCTTTTAGATTAAATAATACTATAATAGAGTTAGATAATACAAAAAATAAACTTGATAAAACACAAAATAATTTGGACGCAACAAAAAATGAATTACAAACAACTAATAATAATTTAGAAGTATTACAAAAAAATCCAAGTACTATATAGAAAAGTTAAATTTTAGCTTGTATTAATTAAAATAATTTATAAATAGTACCAATTGGTTTCATATACGTATATTTAACTATACTATTATAATTTTTTTCTTTGTATTAGCGAGTTCTGGTTGTGCGACAACTGAAGACAGTATTAGTACTGTTAGTACAATC
>JAQFXP010001923.1:0-17029 GCA_034693685.1 Belba bartosi
CTGTAACTAAGTTTAGTCCACTATATCTAATGTTCGGTATACAACCATATAAACCAATCATTAATAACTCAATTCCTGATTTACAAAATTCTAGAGAAATAGCAATTCAAAAAAGTCAAGAAAATCATAATTTAAATAAAAAATTTTATGATAGAAAACATAATCCAATAAATTTGAATATTGGAGATTTAGTTTTTATAGAAAACAAAAACGACATAACCCGTAAAAAATTAGAGGAATTAATGATTGGACCTTTTAAAGTGTTAAAAAAATTGTCTGACATTTCTTATGAAATAGAATGCGACAAAAAAGGTAAAAACAAAAATGTTGTACACATTTCTAAACTTAGATTATATAAAAAATCTAATATGAATTCTTTAACCACCGGGGATGTAAAGGATTCTTAGAATTTGTCTAATTTTATACTTATTTTACTTTATTTAGAATTTATATTATTTTCCTAAGAATTACCTTTCTTAGAATATATTTAATTTTGTATACATTTTGATTATTGAAATACTATTTTTGTCATTGATGTCCTAAATATATGCATTTATTCTTATTCTGGACTAAGTACAGGTTTGTTGACCTGCACTGACCAGTACTGGACAGTGACCTACTTTATACGATATATAAATCGACTTAAGTTCTGTAGAGAACGGATTGGAATGAAATGAATTGAGTTTTGATTTAAACTACTATTTACTTTGATATACAAAAACTGTATTAATTTTAATGAATTCTAAATAAAGTGAAATTAAACCAAAATTAAAGTCTTAATAATTTGATTCAAAGTTTAACTAAATATCTTAAACACGAACTGCAACACCAAAGGCTTTACATATTCAATGTTATTAAAACATTAAAAACACATTTAAAGGGCAGAACTACAGTAATTAAGTTTAAGTATAAAAGGAGTGTTTACTATACATCTATATTTAAATATATGCAACCAGCTAGCAACAAATTAAATATTTAATGCATTTAAATAAAAATTTAAACTAATTGAATATAAAATTAAGTAATTCACGTTAATTATAAAAAAATATTTGTCATGCAATTATATAATTTTTTGTAAATTTGCAAACATTTTAAATACTAATTAACTCTAATTGAATGTCTAAATAGATTTAAAAATAATAAAGCTAGCAACAAGAAAATAAATAAATCTCTTAAACTTAGTTTTAGAAATTTCCCCGAATAATTAACTCAAGTAACAAATTTTATAGTACCTGTGCTTTAAAATTACAAATATTATGCGAAAAACATATCAATCATACGATTCATATATTTATATAAATTGCTTTTAATAATAAGAATTAATAAAGTAACATTTTTACAATTGAATTGAAACTTAAATTATTAAATCTTAAAATGACATAAATAGTGATATGTTTTCAATGGATGAGATTTTTGAGTCAAATAAATTTGAAATTATATTTAAGAAATTCTTTTAAGCCTATAATTCAGTAGTTTATTAATAATGATATAACATTAATAAAGCGATTGTTATATAATTTATTCGCAATTTATCATTGAATCGAATAAATTATTTGTTAAATCAATCGATTGTTTGGAATTATTTGCAAACATTTCAAAACGCATTAAATTGTAATTTTTTCAATTCAAGGGTATTTTAATTTTTAAATCAAAAATTCATCTTTTTACATATATATTTTTGATTTAACAAACAAATAAATAAACTGAACATCTTAAATATTCTGCTAAGCATTTGCGCAAACTTTTAAATCTATAAAAGCCTTGAATGTAAAATATGATAAAAAAAACTTTTTAATGTATATTCAGTATAAATAAACTTTTATTTTTTATTAAAAAAAAGATATCATCTTAATCTAATTTAGAGAATCATAAATTGCTCAAAAAATTACTTATAATACATAACATGCATTTAATTTAATTTTGGATATTTTTGCAATGCCAATTTAAAACAATAAAACTTTATTTTGGAGTTTGATTGTACACCACTTGATAACAGTAGTGTTTATGCGATTTACTTTTGGAGATATTTAAAATTTTGTTACAGTATTAAAGAAAAATATGTTTTATTTTTATGACAGAGTAGCTTGTATATTTTAATGTTTAGATAAAGGTTTAGCCTGATAAATTATATCTTTTTAAAAGTTGTGTTTTTATCAAATATTTTGACAAGAAGCAAATTTTTAAAAAAAATAATAATAAATAGATAAATTTTCAAATTTATTTTATTGAATCTCAAGTTTAATTGGACAATTTAGATTTGTCAGTCAAAGTTTGACATTAAAAACTTTTATGTTTTCTCGTTAAACTTGAACTTAATTACAATTATCAATTAATGTTCAATAAAAGTTAAAAAATAAATTTTAAAATAAAATGTGCATTTTCTATTTATAATTTTTATTTTATTTATAACAAGTTAGTATTGAATTCTTATTTGCAGATCTGCTCAAACAAGGCCTAATAGACTTAATAAACAAACATTAATGCTGGTATCAATCATCTATCAAAGTTTGACAATTGTAACATGCAAATAAATAGTTACAAATTAATGTGAAAAGGAGTAAAACAAAGCAATATATTTTAATCAACTTGAATAATTTCAAAAAGTTATTTTATCAAATATTTATTAAAACAAAGTTAGTATTTTTAATGAATTTTTTATATACTGTATTATTTGCAATATATTTGTACTAAAAACTATTGAATTAATTAACATTTTTATTAACATTTATTTATTTATTGTTATTTCAAGTTATTAATAAAAAGTTTAAAACAATTGATATATTATTTTAAAAGTTTATTGAACCTATATAAAAAATTAATGTTCAATGACGTTTTATCAAATAAAAGTTAAGTTATATTTAAAAAAAATAATCTATTTTATAATTTTTGTCTTAACTCTCAATTATGTGTTAACTAAACAAATTGTTCAATAAATTGTTAGTTTTTAATATAAGTTTTGAAAATAAAACTTAAAACAATAAAAATAAATAAATAAAACAATTTTAGAATAAATTATATATCGATTAAAAAGTTAATAATTTAAGAATTAGTTTAAACTTTAAACTAATAATAGAAGACCGAATTGAATACTAAATAAATATACTTTTGCATGATTAAAACTTGAGAAACAAAGTTATGTTAATAAGATTTAATTAAGCAAATTGCATTCAAATATTCAGTTAATCATGGGAATTGGTTTTGTTTTTACAGCAAATAAACCAGTTAAAGTATAATTTGATCATGTAATTTTTTTATTATCAATCATATCAAACTTAATTTTAGTTTTTAATAAATATTTATAAACTAAACACGACAATTTTATTTTTGCTTAAAATAATAAATACTAACTGACTAAACAAATAAATAAAAAATAATTTTTGAAAAATTATCTTAATAAATTGATGAATTAATGACTGTTTCAATCAGTGACCGTAAAACTGTTGAAGTCTTTTCAATCAATTTCTGAAAATTTATTAATTTGTGAAAAGTTTCTAAAAATAATTAATTAGATTATATTTTATGAATAAAATTGTATTTTTAAGAAATTATATTTTTAGCTTGTAGCTTCACACATCTCATTCCAATTAACTTATAGTTTTGAACAATTAACTTTTAATTTTACTCTTAAATTTCTATACAAGCATTGATTGGATTTTATTAACTTATTTTTGAATACCATTCATACAAACGTCAATCAAATGTAAGATTTTATTGTTGTTTATGTAGTAAAAAAATTCTTTACTTTTAATTATTTTTACCGAATTAATCATCATTTGAACTAATTCTGAAAATAAAAAATTTTGCAAAAAAACAAATAAATTAATAAACTTGCTAATTTGATAAAACTTCCTACACTTTTAATTTAAATAATGTTTAATAAATATTAAGTTTTTTATGTTTTTTGTTTATTTAAAGTATGTAATAAAATAGTAATTATTAAATAAAATACTTTTGTCTTTAGACAAAAAATTTGTTACTTTTCTGATTGATTGAAATAAATAGGAAATGATTTTTAAATATATTTTTAATTTATTATTTTAAAAATAATTTTAAGTATTTTTTTCTATACATTAAATAATTTCTAAGTTTATTGTAGTTTTAGATCATTAATAAAGTATTTAAATTAAGTCTTAGACAAACACTACATAAATAAATAAATAATTAATTATTTATCAAATAATTACTTTTTATAACTTTTTTATTTTTGTAACGAATTAGTGAATAATTGTTGTGACTCTTCATCGATAGAAAAAACATTAATTTTAATCTTAAGAGTATTTTTAAGTTTATAAAAAAATCAAAAATATCTATTTATTTGATTGAAAACGTTTAAAAATATTTTTATGATTTAATGTTTAATAAATGTTAAGTTAATCCAAAAATAAATAAAATAATCAATTATTGAACTAAAAAATATTCAAAAACTTAAAAATAGAGTTTTTATATATTTATTTAAACGACAAATAATTTTAACAAATTGGATAAAAATTGAAATTATTTTAAAAATACTTTTTTCCGATTTAACTCAAATTATATTTTGCTCTTCGGATGTGTTTTGAAGTGTATATAAAAGGAAAAGTATTTTAAATATAACTTCAATTCACTTCAAACGTATATATATTTTCTTAACATAAATCAATCATTTAGTCAAATAATTATTTATTTTAAAAATTCAATTGAAAAATGTTGTCAATAAAGTGATAGCAAATTGAAAACTTCAAAAATTTTACTTAAAAATACAAAAAACAAAAACAAAATTTAAAAACGATATTCTTTAGGATTTAATGGTTTTTTTTTAAAAAGTTATTATTTTGAGAAAAAAAAACTTAAATTTTAAAAAATATTTTAAAAACAAATTTAGCGAAAATTTTTGACACATTTAACAGAAGAAACAAAATTTTTATTTTATGATAACCTTAATTGTAAAAATAATTTATTTAAAAACAAATTATTTAATTAAATAACAAAAAATTTTAAGATCAGTATTACTCTAAAAACAATCTCTAATTTTCAAAAAAAGAAAAATTAAAAACATTTTAAAAAGTCATGCATTCGCTGAAAGTCTATTGAAATAAATTAAAAGTAAAATAGACTTTCATTTCATAAGTGTTCGCACATTAGTGACTGAATTAGCATTAGTTGTGGTTTTACTATATTCGGAAATTAAAAGAAAAAATTATCAAAACTTTTTATATATGAAAAAAGTATTTTGACCCCAGGCGTGAGCACAGGTAGGTATATATGAATGCGAAGTGTGGGTCAACATTTGGAATACTGGGTCAAAGAACTTTATATATGATATACATAGACTGTATATACTAGGCTGTACATACATAGCGGCACAGGTATTGGATATTTACGGCACAGGCATTAAATGAATGAAACATTTATTTATTAACGTTATGTCGGTTTTAATAACTTATTTATTATTATTTAAGTTTTATTTGTTTTTATATTTGTTTTGTTTGTGTTGTGATTATCCGATAATAAGCGACACAAATGACTTGATTTGCCGATTCGGAACATCTCAATGACTCGTTTCGCTATTTCTCTTACAGTTTATTATCATTCACTTAATTGTTGTTAGAATTAAAAGCAATTTATATCTCGTTTTGTTCGGAATAATTGCAAAATTAATTTATTTTAATAACATTTTAGAAACAGCTGGTCTAGACATTGGTCTTAATGTTTGGAATTAATGATATATTTAATCAAATTTATGACAAAATCTCTTGTTTTTCAAATATTAAGTTTAAATTTGATTGAGCAATTTAGCAACTTAGAATAAAATAACAGTTTTTCTCTCAATTATTATTATCAAGTTCATTTCAAAAAAGGCGTTAAAAGTCCATCCCTTCTAATAAGTTATTTATGTATTTGAATAAAAACTATGCGAAATAATAAATAGATAATTATTTTATTGTTTATATTGTTTTAATTAATTGAAATTTTATTTTAATGAACTCTAGTTTACTATTCATTATATTTTACAGTAACTACAAAAATATCTGACGATTAATAAAAATGATTAAAATCTTGTATCACATGAAAGCCAACCATAAATCCGAATCCATAATAGTTTAATAATGACTTCAAAACTTTTCAGATGGATTTAATCTTAAAAATTCATACATTTTTTCTCTCAATTTGATAGTCATCTGAAATGTAAAAATAAATAATTAATTAATTTTTACTGAAATATAATAGTATTAATAAAATGGTTTTTAGAACAAAATATCAACTATTTAATTATAGTTAAAAATTTTACATTAAATAAAAGTCTATTTTTGATTTAAAATAATTTCATATTAAAAAGCAACTTTTTCATAATAGAAAGTAAAAATGTCAAATAGAAATTGACATTGTCTATTTAAATTTTAAATAGTACTGTTTTCCGTATTTTAATACTATATCATTCTATTGTCAAAAAATTGTTACAAATACTTAAAAATCAATTAATTTATATAAAATGCGATTAAATTATCGTTAGTTTTATTTAAAGTAAAAGTTTATATTTATATGACATACAGTTAATTACCTTTTGATTGTAATGTATTGCAATTGCCTTGCTCAGTATATATGTATCGAATTTGCCACTTCCTCATCGCCGACAATATAATACTCACTTTTGGCCTCTCGGACCGATGTAGCCATCATAGCCAGCAGAGCCACCGGCGACACCGGCACTATTGTTCGGTACTTTTTCTGATATTTCTTATTCTTTTTAATCTTTTTCTTTAGCTTTTTCTCGATTTTCTTATAAATCAATTTCGGCATTAAATGAATGGCCAGTGCAATGGCCAGTGGCCGCGGTTTAGGTCTCGGAATCTTCATTCCACCGATTTTTGTCGGAAACTTGATGTTAGGTAAGGATTGGCCGGCGATTGGCTCCAAGAGCTGTTCCAACAACAAGAGCACAGTTACCAAAATTAGACGCAAAGGCACTTTGTTTTGACATTTAATGGTTTTGCCAAACATTTTATCAATTGATTAGAATCACGAAAAACAAATTTAATGTATTTTTTGAGAAAATAAAACATAAATTTTATTTTATTTCTTATCCAAACAAACAAATTAAGAGAATTTTAATTTTAATTTAATTCAAATACAACATATTTTAATGGTTTTTATTAAGTGTTTTAGATATTGGAGAAGATTTTGAGTATTTGTTGACTTATTTTAATGACTGAAAAAATGTTTCTAAACTTTGAAAACATTTTCTCTAATCCGTCGATATTTTATACATAATTTCTAATTTAAAAATCAAATTAAAATTTATTTTTTAAATTCTAAATAAGTTAACTCTCGATGTCATGTCATTATGCATTTGAATATATTTTCATCCCTATGTAAATGTACGAAATGACCCAGATCAATTGGTCAAATATAATGTTTTAACCATTAGAGTACAAGTTAATTTGCTGTATATGTATTAAAAGTATATTTTCCGTTAAATTTAGTATCAAATCGTCAACTCATGACAGTTGTAATGCAATCAAATGATAGCTATTTTACACTCGTCTCTTAAAATAGATATAAATATCTGGATTTCACTTTTTTCCAGACAACTATTTTTCTACATACCTGTGCTATCGCCCTGTAGGGCAAATGTAAATAATTCTAATTTTGTTACTAATTAAATGTTTTATTTTACTATCAACTCAGTTTTATATTGAAAAAATATATATTTTTTAATTTCAAAAATAAATAAATAATTATTAAACAAACAATTTATTTGATTTTCATTTACAGTTCATTAACTTTTCAACACAAGAAAATCGAAACAAATTTGTTTGTTTAACAATTACGATAGAAATATAATATTAATTTGTTATAGAATAGGTAGTAATAAATATACATTTGAAAAAAAATTCAAAAACGCCTACATATCTGACCTTACGATCAACGCCTATATAAACACAATTAAACAATTGATTGCTTACTGAAAGATAACGTCAAAATCTATTTAAGATAAGTTCAAACAGTATTATGTAATTTATTTTTTAGTATTTATACTAAACAAATCCCACATAAAAATGCATTTTTTCTATTTGTTTCTCAAATATTTTAATACAATTAATGAATAATAAATTTAAGAAATAGTTTTAATAAAACAATAATAATTTGTATTATATTGTTTGCTCGATATGTATGTTGACCTTTAAAATAAAAATATTTAAAAACATCTCATTAATTTACCTGATTAACTTTTTATAGCTTATTTATTTATTGTATTAAGAATTTGCTTTAATATAAGATTTAATGTTTTTATATAATTTATATACATTATTAATAAATTTATTTAAACAAGTACAATTTTTTATTAAAGAAATTTTAATATAAATTATTTTTTTATTCATTATATATTAGAATAAACTTTTGATACTATTATATATTTAAAAAATCAAATACAATAAAAAATTTGTTTAACTAATATAATAACTTTATTTTTTGAATTTATTGGAAATACATATAATCATTATATTTATTTTTTAACATGTATGAAAAGATAATTTAAAATAAAAAATAACTGATTATTCTATAAAAAAAATGTAATCACGCAAAAAATATATATAAGACTCATATTTCAATTGTAGGTAAACTCATTTTATTTATATAATATATCAAAATATATAACAACTAAAAATAATTATGCCATCAATTGATTATTATTGTCTTGTTAGAGAATCAAGCGTTGAAAGCATGTTAACATAAAAACCAATCAAATATCTAGTTGTACAGGTTATTATAGAGACAATTAAAATAGACCTGTACAGTATTAAAAAATATTATCAATAATAATAATAATATTTATGTAATGATTGTGTTTAGGAAAAAGCAATCTTCTGCTCACGAAATGCAAAACCGCTAAAGCCTTCTGTCAATTATGCGATGAATATATCAATATTATAATATTTGAGCGCTTTTTATAGACATTGGATGAGAATTAGGCGCTTGAACTCCGAAAAACTCATCCGATTTGGTTTAGATTATAAGTTTAGCAAATGATTGCTGTATTTAAAGTTTGCAAATCTGTTAGAAATCTGTTTTTCGTTTGAAATTTATTGATATTTTTCTCATTTGAATAACTTGCTTGATGAATTGTAGGAAATGTATGAAATCTTACTAATTGCAGTCAACCAAACAAAGGCATTAAATATATAAATACAGAATTTAAAGCATTTTATCCTAAAATTTTATTTTAAAAATTTATTTTTATATATTTGAAGTTAATTTAATTTTACAGGCTATTACACAGTTTAACTAGTACTTTTACAAACAATAATTATAAATAACAAATTTTTAATATTGTAGACATGAACCAGCAGATAAACGTAATTTTATTTACTATTTATTTTAATTAAGCATGTCACATTAACTTGTGCAAACATATAAACCCCGGGAGATGTATTACTCAGTCGTAGTTATCAATATAATTTAATTTATAAGTTTTACAACTCCTTACATGAAAATGTTAGTAAACAAAAATATTAACAAGAAACATTAAAATAATTAACTTGTAAAACATAATTTCTGGATATAAAAATTAATCAAATTTATCAATATCACTTTATTTATATTTAATAAATATTGAATAAATGCTATTTTAAAAACTAAATACATTATAAGAAATATATATAATTTTTAATATATTGTAATTACTAAAATTTTAGCATTTAAATATTTAAATCAAGCTTGCCGCAATTGTTCATGTATACAATACATTATAATGTGCGGTAACCTAATTGTTATATTATTACAGTTTAAATCAGTATTAGTAGAAAACAAAAATTTTCTCGTCTCAACATTTGTCAACACCTCTTCTCAATTACAAATAGTTATTGTGTTTTACACTTAATAGCAATTTTCATAATTCACGCAAAGTTTCAATTTTTGTTTTACTAAAACTATTTTATAAATAGAGTGAAGGAAAACAATTTTAACATGTTTAAATGACTCGGGAAGTAATAATCCAATTGTTTTATTGAGATTTTAAAAAATATTTTTATTTTAAATATGTTTTTAAATTGATATATTTTATAACTATTTTTAAAATTGTTTTAAATTTCAATTTATCGGTAAAAGGTACTGAGTATATAAAATATAAATAGATATAAATCTTTGCATGCCAATTTTAAACTAAATTATTGGTTAGAATAAATGTTTTAGTATTATAATTAGATAAAAGCAATGTTTTAAAACTAAAATAAAAATAAAAACTAGAAATTTATTAAATAAAATAAAAAATACAATAAAATACTTGAATAATGTATTTATGTTTTAGGTTTCCTTTTTATTAATATACTTAATACTAAAATACTTTCAACTAGTTAATTCGTCAAGTTATAACAATAAAATAAAGCCTTATTTGATCAAGGTGTAATCTAATTGTTAATATTTAGTTTAATCAAATCGAAATTTTTTTTAATTTAATACAATAGATGTGTAGTCAATGATGACTATTCATAATAATCTTAACACAAAAACTATTGATATATTAAATACATTTTCGCATAATTGGTAAATCAATAGTGAATTTCAAGTACCAAAAAACCAAAAGCATAACTAATTTATTGTTTAATAAACAATAAATAATTGTTTTTGTTTAGAAGTGCTGACACTTTTCAAATTGGATGAGAACTAATAGGAAGTATTCGCTTAAACTTCAATTCATTTCAAATTTAAATCTCTTTACGATAATACAAATATTTCTCAATATTTAACATTTTTTTATATATTGAGTTCAAATCTATTCATCATATTTTACAACAATTTTTATAATTAAAAATCCAGTAAAAAATTATTGATTAATTTATAATTTTATTCTATTTTTATATTTTTAATCGTTTTTAAAAATAATTTTGAGTTTTGTTTACTTTTTATGAGATTTTGAAATATATTTTTCAAAACAAAATTTTTTTAACCAATAAATTGCAATAAAACTAATTAGAAATTAATTAAATATTAGTTTTGAAATAAACTTTTTGCAAATTAGCATTCTAATTTAATTTGATATTTATTTATTTTAGTTAATTAAACAAGTTTTATTTAGAAAAGAGATCTATTTAAAAATAAAGTCAAATAAAGTGGCAATTTAAAATAGTGAACACTTCCTCATATTTAGTAAAACTTTTTATTTAATATTCACAAAAAAAAGTAAATTTTAATTTGCATTTAGTTTTGTAAATCACGTCAAACGACAGTTAGAGACACCAAAAGTGTTAAACAAATCCTAAGTATTAACTATTTTTACACAATTTGAATAATTTGCAAACTATTGTGACTTTATTTTTATTTATTTGAAAATATTTGTGAAAATTAACTAAAACTTATTAGTTCTGATTTTTAAATGAGGAATTAGCAAGACAAATTTTTAAGAATAATTAAAATAATTGTGACATTAAAATAATCTAATCTATTTTATGACAAACCGGTCAATTATACAAAACCTCAATTTGTCTCTAAATTATTAAAATATTTAAATTGTCTCTATATTTAAGTTAAGTCTCTAATTCAACAACAAATTAAACAAAACATTAAAATGTTTCTAATATTTAAATAATTTACAAAATTATTATTGTTTAATATATACAACAATTTCTTAATTGTATTACAATTAGTTAAATCATAAAAATGTTTCGCACTTTGAGTTCAAAATTATTATTAGAAAAAAAAAGATTAAAAACAGAAGTTTTCGCTAAATTATGCGTAAAATACAATTCTATAGAGATTTTTGGTTAGATTTTTGATGTCATTGTATAATAAATTTGACTTAAGTCGTATAATAGCTTTTTTCAAAAATACTTTTGATTTTTCCTATTTTTTCTATTAAAGTATTGTATTTTTCAAAACAATAAATAAAAGTTTATTTTAAAAACAATTTTTTAATGATTAAGAAATTTATTTTTAAGCCATCAATAAAAATAAAAATAAAATATTTTAATGTTTTTAATGAATATATTTTTCAGACATGAATAGCAGTGAGAAGTGAATAAATAAATATTTATTTATTTGTTTCCAATAAATGGGAATAAAATTAAATATAGAAATCGAAATGTTTTCAAAACTTTTTTTGTATTCATAAAAAATATCTGTTTTTCTAATATATCACACAATGAGTAATAATTGACATTAAATCTAAATTTTAGAAAAAAAATCAAAAATTTTCTCATAATATAAAATACATATATAATAGAAAAAAGCGTTTATTCTTATAGTGGAAGTGAGAGTGGGTCAGGACATGGATAAGATTTAAAAGTAAGGCTAACAGTGCTCTTACATTAAAGGTTAGCGCACTTGTGGTCTATAAATATCTTAGAAGAGAAGAATTATCTGGAATCTGATGGAACAGGTAATCCAGTTTTGACAGACACAAGAAGTAACATAAATAAAAAGTTTTTGAAAACTTTTTTTTCAGACATCTCTTCTCTATTATGTTTGAAATTTCACATCAAATCCACTCTAAACTGTATAAACATTTTGCACTAAGTTTTTATGCTTTAAGGTTTAAACCAATCAAGTTAGTTTTAAAAAGTACAATTAGTTTGCTGTTTAATCTTTTCTTAATTTTTTTTCAAGTCATCACTAAATTTAAAATTATATATAAATTATAAAATGTATAAAATTTATTCGATATGTTATATAATGTTATATATTGTATAATTGGAACAAATTTACAATTGCTTTCAGTATTTTATAATATGTTTAACAATAGATGTGTTTAATATTAATATGAAATGAATGTTAGACTTTGATGTGGATTACATTTTAAGATACATTTTATGTATAATTTTAATTATAAATAAACGTTTTGTTAAACTATTAATTTTACAGCATTTGAAAATTTATAAATCAATGAAATCTAATGTTTATTATAGAGTTAGAAAAATCTATTATTAAATTATTAAGACTCAGGTCTTTGTTCGGGATTTTAAAATATAAAAATTTAAATTTCAATAAATTATTTTCGAATGAATGTAATTTACAATCACTGCTACAATAACTGCATATATAAGTGAAATAAAGTTAAAAATAGCAAAAATTTTTAAAACTAAAGTCAAAACAATTAATGCCTTTTCAATGAGATATGCGATTCACGAAAAGAAAGTTATTTTCGATTCTCTAAATAACTTGAATTTAGTATTTCCGACAAAAACTTTTTGTTTGAATTTAATAGAAAAAGATATAAATGTTTTAATAAATAATAATAAATTTTTTATCTTTAGTAATAAATATTTTGTTGTAATATTCAATGCGTTAAGAAATAAAAGTAAAATAAATATCAAAAATAAAATTAGCAATAATTTTGTTAATAATCTCCGACAGAGGCTGTGAAGCCAAACAAGTTTTTGTAATACATTTCTATTGCAATAACTCATGTCGTGTGCGTTGAGTGAAGTTATTCTTATTTATGTCGTCTTTTATATATGTATTGTATTAAAAGACTTTAAATTTAGTGTTAAATAAATATAATAAATATTTTCAGAAAATTAATTTTCAATTAAGATATTAAAAAATTAAAAATTTATTGCATTAGAGATAATCTGTCAAAGCAAAAAGTTTTCTAATTTATAAAAATTTATCTATAATTTTCAGGTTTTAAACATTTTTATGTTTATTTAAACACTATATTAATTAAAAATAAATTAATTAACAAAATTGCAATTATTATATTAAAAATATTTTAATTAATATTTGGGAAAAGTTTTTTCAAATACAAATAAAGGAAAAGTCGGCCAAAATGTCATTATCACTACATAATGGTCTGAAAGGCCTTTAATCTGAAAACAGTAGACATTAAAAGAATAGATTTGTTCTGAATAAGTGATTTCAAGTTAGATATCATTTTAATAAGCTATTAATGAATTTAAAATCTCTTTTGTGTCTTCAAAAAACTAATTTAACTTAATCTTAAATTAAAACAAAACTTAGGAAAAACCAAAAACTACTTTATATTCAACGCAAACATAAAATCAGCAATCTAAAAAATTATTTTTATGAAATATTTTTCTTTTAGAGTAAAAATAATTAGAAAATTTTCAACGGGGAAATTAATTTCCAAAAATAAAACATTAATTAAATTTAAATAACTAATCGATCAAAACAACTAAACATTATGGGAATCGTATTACTCGACGTATAGATTAAGATATTTTTTACAGTTTTACATAAAACCACTTAATTAACTGTAAACTAATAGAAAGAAAGGATTAAAATAATATTTTAAAACTAATTATAGGTTGAAAATGAGACGTTTTACGCATTTTAAAATTTATTAATGAACTTAACCATAAAAATACAAATTAAAAAACAATTGACTCGTTATTCCAAAAATAAAATTTATTTAAGAGAAATAAAACTTTATTTTAAATAAAAAGAAGTTTAAATCACATATAGTATCAGATAATACATAAAACAGTCGACAAATTTCAAAGATTTATTGTTTCTGTTGGTCACGACGTTCAGTACGATGGGCACAGGAGAGCGGAGGGCACAGGTAGGATAGATTTAGCACATAGCAATGATGATTTTTAATATTTATATAAATAAAACTAAAAATATCTGAATTAAATATTTTGTTTTTAAGGTCTGAAAAATAAAACTGATGTATATTTTTAGATTGAATTAAACTTGGGAGATCGTCTTCATCATTATATTTTATCAAGTACAGTCTAATTCGAGATGTGCCTGTGCTATAGATAGAGCTGTTTAAGCAATGTATTGTATTTGTTGAGCAATTATTTGATTAATGATAACATATTCTATAATATTTGTCTGCTTTTCAAACTTAGACTGTATTTCGATATAACAATCTCTAAACAGATTAACATTTAAAGAGTATTATAATTATAATTTGTTTCTTGTTTTAAGATATAAGCGGAGAGGGGGAGGACTAGAAAGGCGAGGGCTATGCAAAAGGGGGGCACAAAAACGTGACAAAACTAATTGTATTAGAGAATACACGAATGAATAGGTATTTATGGCCTTCTCTTACAGCGCATACGAATGTATGCGAAGATTCGAGTCGAGAGAACAGGTGAACAAACTTTGAATGAAAACTGATTGTTAGTATTGTATATAATTTGCACTCTTTTACTCAAACTTAGACCTTAACCGAAACACTCTTAGACTTTGACGGGAATTGTGCGGAACTATAGCTTCAAATATTAAGCGCATTATTATTATCTACTTTTCTTTTTAATTATACTCTCTGTGCGATTCACTCTTTTTTCAACCCATCTTTAGTCTCACTTTTCTCTTATTGGGTCACAAAAGAGGTTTTATTTTATTTTCATTAATTTTTTTTCTAATTACTATTACTATTAAGAAAATATTATTATTATTTATTATTCCTTTTTCTGATTAAACACTTCACTCAACAAGTTATGCACATAATTGGCGTAACGTTTAAATAGAGTAAAAAATAGTTTAGTATATACTGTACACTAGTTTTGTGAGAATAATAGAAATTTTTAATTAAAAAATTCTATTGGGGTTTAAACGAGAGGTAAAATTATTGATTTTTTTATCTTAAACTATTTAATTAAATTTTTTCTAAACTTGATTAAATTTTCACGCAATTCGAATGAGAATAAAAGAAAATCAACAAGTGTTTACAATTTGGAAATTTAATTTGCACTTTGATGATTTTTTAGACAAAGGAGAGCTTTTTGGATTGTATTTTGGCTTGTTTAGTTTTGTTTTATAAATTATGTATAAACCTAATCATTATTACAATCATATTCTGAACTCATCTTTAGTTTTATAAACGAAAAGAAGTGTTTTTTCTGTTACAATGAACTTGAAAATGGAAACACATTTAGAAAATTAAATTTATTAACACTTTTGTAGAATAAAAAAGCAATTTTCACGAAGTTATAAAAAATGTTTAAATATATACTTTTCTTCATTCCATCACTAAATGAATGCACTATTAACTGAATAAATGCTTATAATTCAACATTGAATTCGAGACAAATAAAAATTTAAATAAAATTTAAATTTAAGTTTCTTTAACTGAATTAATTAGAAAAAGATTTAAATTTTGGCATTTCTTTCGGTTAGACAACTGACTGACTATTTGAGAAAAGTTTTTGTTTTTGTTTTTATTGTATTTTTGGTTGTTGAATAATTTGTATTTTTCTTAAAATAAAACTTTTATTATAATTTCAAAAACACTTTTTCTAAATACGTTTAACTGAATATTGAATTACAAAAAAAGAAAAAAATATAAATAAATTTTTTTTCGACATACATACAAAATATTGAAATATTTGAATTCAATGACCGAAGTAATAAATTCCGAGTTTTGATGATTGCTTAGAGTTTAGAAAAAGAAGCGAAAAATTATTTCTCGTATATTACACAAAATATTATCTATTGTTTTATCGCATTTTATGTTTCTAAAAATTGATTTTCTAATTGAGAGTATATTTATAATTAACGTATAATAGTTTAATAAAAACATTTATTGCATGTACAATTTATACTTTTAGTTCAATATTGTATAAATTTTAATACGACTCATTTACAACCTGCCGGTGCCCTAAAGTGTTAACATGTTCGCCGGTCGTGATTTTAAGCACAATATTTCATTAATAAATTTAAAAGTATTTTTGATTCTTAATTTTATTCCGAATGTTTAAAAAGTGTTTTTATACTAAATTATGTTATTTTTGTCTATAATTTACTTTTTTTTATTCATTTATACTCTACTGTAAAATGTTTTAAATAATATATTATTTTTAAAACTTTGATTTAATTATAATATTTAATTAACACTTTTCTATACATTTAAGCGGATCTGCATATGAATACTACTGTCCAGTATATATACAGAGGAACGGTATTTACGTATAGAGGAAGTCATAATATAATATATTAAAAATTAAGGTTTGGCATCAAAATAGCTTTGAATACTAATCGCATAAATGTATGTCTGAATCAAATATTATAAGATAAATGTTTGAATAAAACATATCATAAATTGATTTGTATTTTCATTTGAAGAGTACATCTATTTTCATAT
>JAQFXP010001924.1:0-16999 GCA_034693685.1 Belba bartosi
TTCAAAAATTTATGAGCCGATAACATCTTAAGTGCATTTGACAAATAAATGCTAACTTAATGACAAATTTAGTATATCTTAAAAAAATTTTTACAAATTCAGCGCTTATTACCACTTCTTAATCGCGTGAATATTCTGTTTTTATGACTACTGAAAAAATAATTATCAAAAAATTAATTTTTAAAACTCTCTTTCGTTTTAAGTAAAAAATCAATAAATAAAAGAAAAAGTATTTGAGAATAGGATAAGAAATGCAATAATATTGTGTAAAATTTGACATTAAGTTTAAATCAATAATTTTTAATGACTTCAAATTATAAAATGCCAGTTATTATGCGTTAATTTTTAGTGATATCTATTTGACTGAAAACCTCAATCGATTAGTTGTTCTCAACTCTAGTTTATCTAATACTTTGAAAATTTTGTTGAATTAATGATCAAAACTGTCAAATAATATCTATATTTTCCAAAATAAAAAATGAAAATTTATTCAATAAATTGAATTTATTGTTATCTTCATAACTAATTTAGTTTCGTTTTTTGCAAACAAAGATATCAAGTCATTATTATTTTTGCTAATTTTTCCGATCGATTTATGAATTAATTTTAATCATTTCTATTTATGGCTATAAATTTGATTAAAGTAAACAAGGCATATTTTTTTATATTCAAAATAATTAGCAAATCTCACGACAGTATTACAAAATACTAATTATATCGTTGTTTGCACTTCTCATTCATTACCGAATTATTGATTTTGTCGTCGAAATTGTTTTTATTATCTCTAATTTCAAATAAAAATTTCAATTTAACTAAAGCTAATTTGGCTCAACTCATAAAAACAAAGTCAACAATAATTTTTTGACTTTTTTCTTAAAGTAATTTCAATTTATGAATATATATTAAATAAAATATTTTCATTTTAAGACATTAATAAAGCGTTTTACAGATGTCAAGAGATGTCCTCAAGTGATGTCAATCTGATTGAGATTACAGTTTTGCCATTTCTTTCTCTATATAAAAGCAAACATTAATTTTGATTTGACATTAGTTTTAGTCAGAATTTTGAAAATAATTCACAGTTTAATGAATTTTTTAGTACTTTAAATCGATTGGGTTTTTAATTTTGAAAATATTTAATTTTAAGAATTGTAGCAAGCATGAATAAAACAAAAAACACTTGAAAATAAATAAATTGCATTTCTTAAGTCAGAACTTTTTTGAATGAGACAATTGAGTAGAACTCGAAAACATAGCATAAAGTGATTTAGTCGAGTCGTTGCTTAGTTCTTGAGCTAATAAAGTCGGACCAAATCAACTTAATTTGTGTTATCACTTATCGCAACAAACTCTTGAATTGCAATCACTTGAGTCCTCTACTCAATAATACTGACAGACCTAACAAACACTTGAATTTCAATCATATAATATATGATTGATTGAAAATTTTGCGAATCATCGCATAAAACATACAAATTATTTCTGAATATGATATTCAAAGTAAGTATAAATATTAAATTTAACATTTTTTTATTGAAATCACAAAGTAGTTAATAATAAAAGTTTTTATCTAACGTTTGTTAAATTTCGATAAGTTTAAGAAACCGTTTACTATAGAGTTTTGGTTGTATTAAAGACTTTATTTGTATGCGTTTTATCTTTTCAGACTAAATAACTTATAGTGTTTTGAAATATAAGTTATATTCGATGAGAGATAAAAGTTATCATGAAATTCAACGCAATATATATTCAGCCATTTTTTTGGCTCTGGATGATTGGCTCAGCACAAAGTAACGAACCCATAGATGACGGATATGTGGAGTTATGTAAACCGACGCCATATGGATGTGATTGTCCAAAGTTTGGCGAAAACAAGAAGAGAATCGACTGTTCGAATAGAGACCTCTCGAATATGAGTGCATTTATACAATTCACGGATAGCATCGAAATTGCAAACTTCAGAAACAATAAAATCAAAGCTATTTTACAAAATACTTTTGCTGTCGGAAGGAATCTAATAGAATTAGACATATCTCACAACAACATTGATTTCATACAACATTCGGTGTTTCAGCCGTTGACTAGACTTCGAAAACTAATTCTCAGCCATAACTCGATTTGGGATTTAGACACAAATCTGTTCGACGGACTCGAGTCTCTCGAATCGCTCGACTTGAGCTATAACCGGATCCAGAGTTGGGACAAAGATTTGTTCATTTCGTGCAAACGACTCAAACAATTAAATTTACGGTTCAATGGAATCGGTTCTATGGGTTTGGGGTTTGAATCGTTCGCTCATTTGCCTCAACTCCGAGAACTCAATTTGGAAAACACAGGACTAACCGATTTGCCGAACCGTATATTTGAATCAAACTTTCAATTAAAGTCTTTGTATTTGAATGGCAACCCATTCACGGCTGTGCCCAACAGTGCCCTTCAGTCGGCCGCCCCTTCGCTCAAGTTTTTGGATTTGAGTGCAACTAATCTTCAAGTGATTCGATACGAAGACTTCAGTGGTTTGAAGGCTTTGACTGAATTACGATTAGAGCGGATCCATACGCTTGAGAGGATAGATATAAACGCGTTTTCAGATCAACAAAATCTGCAGTCATTTGTTTGTCGACATAATTATCAATTAACTGAAATCAACTCAAAAGCGTTCACTAATAACATAACTGAAGAGCCGTTAAGTCTATTGAATCTTATTTTAAGACATAATTCTCTGCAAACACTGAGCAATGAAATGGTTTTATGGAAATCCTTACAACACATCGATTTGGAGGCAAATCCATGGAATTGCAACTGCAGTTTGAAATGGATGGCAAAGCTCGACCTCAACGACCTGCTCATGCAGACCAAGTGCCATAACCCGCACCGACTGTCGGGACAACTCATCAAATCACTGAATGCCAGAGATTTCGTGTGTTTGTCACAAGTGATGAGCGACTCCTTTCTCATTACTTTCTTCTTATTCATGATCTTCGCAACACTGGCTATCACTGCTATAGCCTTCCTCTGTATCCGCAACTCCTGGTGCGGAACTGGTTGTTATATCCCATTCAAAAAAGAAAAACTCAATTACGTCAAGATTGTGGCCAATAAGGAAAGAGTTGATCTCGAGTGGGATCACAGCGCCGAGCCGTAGCGCCTAATCTATTCCATTAAACATCTGATAAGTCCGGGTCTCTCAACAAAAAGTCTCGTCTTTTGAGTTAATAATAAAAGTCTCGTTTGAATCATGTCTTTCCATATTTGCATATTCACTGATTCACATATTTTACTCATTTATATTCGATTCAAAATTAAGGCATAGAATACAAACGCATAAATTTTTTTGCTACAGACCTCACAATAGACCTCTGCATAATGTGAAGTAAATGTTTATATTTGTAATTTTTTAATCTCTTTACACACTTTAATTATATATTAAGTTTAAATTCAATTTTTATCAAGCTTTAAACTTTTAACTTTAAATTACTTTAAACTTATTAAAACAATTAATTTTATTAATAATTTCTATATTTATTATTAATTTAATTTAAATTCTACAAGAGCACATTAGGATATTTGTATTAAACAAAATAGCATTAATTATTAATCAATTGACGAATATATATCTCCTCTAATTAAATACAAAATTCTGTATTTGCTTAAAGTTTTGCTTATATCTACAGCAATTTTATTCAATTAAATTTTAATTTATAATTTATAATTATAAAAAATTTAAAATATTACATTAAGTGTAATCAAGTTCGTAAGTCATTTCATCGACACTTAACTATATATTCAACTACTCTATTATAAAACATAAATTAGTTTTCTCAAATATTTACATGTTAAATTGCAAGTTAACAATTTTAGCTTAAATTAGACCAGAGATTCAGAAACTAGATCGATTTAGGGAGAATCAAAGAAGAAATTTTTTTTTGGAAAAAATTTTGCTAAAACTTAAAAGGGGATCAGAATAGAATATTTTTTTTATAAATGTTCAAAAACAGAGATCAGCCAAAATCTCCCATCTGAATTTGAAATTTGTCATTTATCTGTTCCTAGCATTTGGTTCCTAGCAGAGAAAGGTATCCTATCTGAATTTTTTTGGATCAAAATTGGGAAATTTTTCATAAATTGGTGATTAATCCGGTTTAAATCTAGTTAATTTAACTAAATTTAGCTTAAATCTAGTTAAATTAGGCAAAATTTTATCATAACTATATGGGTTTTTGAGCGTTTTTTTAAAAATCTCTTCCCTGATCCCCCCTAGGTTTTTGGCCAAAGTTTTTGGGAAAATTTCCACCCTGATCCCCACCCTTCCCCCTTCCTGGATCGTCTGAATCTCTGGTTGAAATTGAATTGATAAGTTTAAATTAAAACATTATAATAAGTATAAGTTTAATATGTATAGAAGATTATACAGTAGTTTATAATTAATTTCATTTAATATAAATCAATTTATTTTGCAGATAAATTGTTTTAAAAAACAGAATATTTTTGGACTACTTTAAAAAACCAAATGTACTAAAAAAATAATGCAAATACATTGTTTTTGCTTGTTTAATAAATATTTAATACTGTATATTAGACCTGGGCGAAATCTAAGAGTTCAATGTGTTTGCTAGTTTTTTGCTGTTTGTTTACAACGACAAAACAAATTATCTTCAGTGAATCGCGATTCACTGCAGATATATTGTTTTTTAATGTTTAATAAATAGTAAATAAAACTAACTTACAGTTTGAACTCTTAGATTTTGACCAGGCCTACTGTGCTGTATATTCTCCGAATAAAAATTTGAGTTTTAAAGTAAAATAACTAATCATTGAGTTATAACAATTTGACATTTAAATATTTGAGAATATTTGAATATAAATGAGCTTTAGATTAAAGTTTAGAATTTACTTTTTAATTTTTTATATTTAAATAACTTTTTTAAAATTTATAATATACTTTTTACAAATATTTTAATTTTATTTTAATATTTAGCACAAAAATGTATTTGAATACTAAATATTCAAAAAATTATAAATGAGTCATAATTTATTACTAATAAACAAATATAAAGTACAAAATATAATCTCAAAATATTAGTCAACAGTTCACACATTTAGCTTCTTATCTTAATCTTCTGTTTGTTAAAAAAAAAGCTATTTATGCGATGTTTTGCAGTAAAAGGGAAATCACTAAAACTTATTATAAAATATTATTTCTTATTTAATTAAATTAATAAATACATATTTGCTGAAAATTGCTTTGATTTGCTTTTTTCAAACATTATCACACTCTTCATGTCTCTCAAATTTAATTGAGTTTAAAACAACAATTTTAAAGATATTTTTGCATAATAGAATTTAAATAGAAACTAAATGTAAACTAAATTATTGTCTGTACAGTGTATACAGTATTTGCAAATTCTTTTTCAAACTAATCGTGTTTATTTGAAAACAAAATCAATGAAACAAAAATTTTAAAGTTATTTATTTTTATATTTGTAAAAATGAGATTCATTTCTCTTTTATCTTTGACTTTGAATACGAAAATCGATATTCATTTTCAATGCATTTATAGTCGATTAGAGGGAAAAAAGTTTACGAAATATATTGATGCGAATGACTTGGAATGAATATATTGATGAAACTTATCTCTCTATTAGTAATCCACGACTCAGTTATAATTGATTAAAGTTTTGTTCCTTTTATTCACTTTAATCTATTAATATAACTGTATTCAGTATTCAATTAATATTAGGGATAACAGCGAAAAGTTTAACTCATTTACAAAATTCTATTCAGCAATGAATTGATTGCATTTAGTATTCTATTGTTTTATTAGTCGAATGTTTAGTGAGATATACTGTATACGAGTGTATATTTTTATATAAAGAAAAAATTTATTCATATATTTATTATTATCTAATCTCTAACTACGGACTATTAGCTCTTATTTGAACCAAAGTTTTAATATTAAAATTGCGTTTAAAATGCCTGAAATGCCTACTTATGTCGATATAATCATGTATTTGACGGCAGTATTTATATGTTACAGAATTCGTGTCTATATTTCATTTTTATGGCACAATAAGAACGATAATAAAGATGTAAAACAAACAAATGACACCAATATTGCACTATTCCTTCCACGAGATAATGCTTTGGAAAGTCGCGGTAATTATCAGATATTTGTTTCGCTTTTTGTTTTATATCTTTTATTTTTGATATACTTTTGCAGATAATCTACAAAAAGAAGAAAATTATGTTTTGAATAAATTGCATTCATTTATATCGGCGACCGAGAAGTCACTCGACATTTGCATGTATTCCTTCTCCATCGGCCTATTGCTTAAGGAAGTCATAAAATTGCATAAAAATCAAGTTATGGTTCGAATTATAACCAATGACTTCAGCCATCAATCAAACAATTTATCGTTTGCTTACAAATTGACGAATAATTTGTTCGTTCGAAAGAAGGGAATGAAAAGACTGGAAAGCGCAGGCATTCAGGTTCGCTACTTCACTCAACATATTGGTTATATGCACAACAAGTTTGCTATTATTGACAACAAATTATTAATTAATGGTTCACTTAATTGGACCCAAAATGCTCTCAAAAACAATTTCGAAGACTTTATAATTACGAGTGACCGACAACTTGTCGCTATATATTCGGCTAAATTTAATGAGTTCTGGGATTTGTTAAACAAAAGAGGCAATGCCTATTGGTGATACTGTAGTGTCTTGCTCATTTCTCATTCTATACGCTACACCACACCAAACATGCAATTATTCTCAATGTCTTATCAATTTAAATGAAATATTTATTACAATTGAAATTAGTATTAAGATTACTGTAAATCTATATTAATAAACGGTATTAAGTAATTAACATTTATATAATTTTGGCACAAATATGCATAAAAGCTAATATTGAATTTGATAAAAACTTGTACTGTCACATTTTATCAATTTGATAATATAGTGTTCTTTAAATTCAAATAAAAAGTTAATACCTGTATATAGATCTAATAAATATGTAAATATAATAACAGATTTAATCAAATTTTCCGCTCAACTGCTAATTTGTTAATACTGTATTGATTTGATTTATTATATTTCAATTTATCAATAAAAATATTCTTCAATTAATACTTACGTTTAATTAAATTTTAAAAATTATAAAATTAAATTTAAAGATATAATTTTATAAATTAATATTTTAATTTAACATTTCAAATTTTTAAGCTCTATCAAAAGTCTACATCGAATCAGATTTTTATTAGTGATTTATAAATTTATATTTTAAATGCAATAAGTTGCGTTTCTTAAACAAAAGAGTTTATATTAAATTTGGAAAAATTTACAAATAGCAAAAATAAGTTTAATAATTTACTAATTTTTTCTATTTGTATTTTAACTGCTAATTTGAAATACCAAAGATTTTTAAATTATCAATTTATATTTAACTCTAAATTTGATTATTTTATTTCATGTTATTTCTTTAACGTTTAAATGTATTATAAATTAATTTTCTTAAATATATAAAATGTTTTGTTTAAATTTAAAAAAGTTTTAATTTAGTTTGCATATAAAGTCAATCCCCCGCTTATAACAAACCCGCTTATAACATGCAATAGTATAAGCGAAACAAGGTATTCTTAAAGCATGAATGTATGTTTATAACCAGCAAGATTTTAAATCGAGCAAAGTAACATAAAACGTACAAGTATATGTTAACTTAAAATTAATTCACATGTCAATTTACTCAAAATTTTATTTGTTTAGTTTTAAAAATGATTAATTGTAACAAGTTAAATATTTTTGTCATTACTATCAGTTTGACTGGTATGACTGTTTGACAATATTTTAATATTTATTTCGTTAATAATTACTAATTAGTCTTGGAGCTACTAAAATTAATTAATTTGTGAATTGTTTTAAAAAGATCAAGGAAGATAATATATCTATTATTAAAAATTAATCTATGAGTTGATTTGAGTTAAGTTATGTTTCGGCAGTTTTTTAGTTGTTTTTTAGTTGTTTTTTAGTTTTGCTCGAAATAAAATCTTTCTGTTTATAACAAACAAATCTATTTTTTATGGCATATTTTAAATAGAATACATAAATACTTATTTTGTTAGTAAATTGTTAATTATTATTATTATTTTATTAGATAATACCTTGTAATGTCAATTTTAACACCATAATCCATTAAATTATTACTAACTTAAGAGCAAAAATTATATTTAAAATTTATTTGCTAAAAAATATAGAATTAAATTAAAAACAAAATCGGGAAAATTAAAATCTTTTATTAATAAATTGTTAATTATGGATGATTTTTATTAAAATTAAATTATATAAGATACAAAAATGTAATTTATTTATAGAAAAGTAGATTTTTAATTTTTTTTATTGTACATTTATTGTAAAAGTATTATAGTTTTTTTATATAGAAAACTAAAGACAAAATCACTGCTACAATAATCGTCATTGCCTAAATAATAATTAGTGTAATTAAAAAAGTCAATTTAATCAATTTTATTATTAGTGTACTTCAAACATAGCAATAAGTAATGTGCGCGACAAAAGTTAAGAGTATCATAGAATATATTGTTAATTTGAAAAAATACAAGTTTTAATAAATTTATAATTTTTGTAATTAAAAATTAAATATTGTTATTTTAATAAACAAAATATTCAATATAATAGACAGAAAACAAATAAATATTAATACTAACCTGCTATTCGTGCACACTTGCGTTTAGTTAAGCACATTTCACAGTGTTATCAAACGTCATATGGTTTAATAAGCAATAAATTTTTGTTAAATTATTTTTCTTAAACTTTTAAATATTTAAACAAAAAAATAATTTATTGTTTAGGTATTGTAAATATAGTGTTTTGTCTGAAGAGATTGAATATAAAAACAATAAATATTTGGATTTTAATTTCTATTTAATTGTTTATAAATTAAGTTTACTTTAATTAAAAATAATATTGTTTTGTAATTCATGTTTACAATTATTGTTAATTGTACTTATAATTTGATACTCCCGACTTTTGCCGCGCATATTACTTTTTGCTAGGTTTGAAAGGCCCTACTTATTATAATTACATTTAATACATTGTTTAAAATGTAAAACATATATAACAAATCCCGGTTACAACGAACTGATTTGTAGGGACCGAGCAGTTGGTTATAAAAAGAATTAGACTCTAGAAAATAAATTAAATTATAAATTATATCTGACCTAATTATGAAATTCAAAGATTAAACATATCAACTTGTTTAGATTGCGTAATTAAGATAAAATAAAATTTTTAAATAATTTATATTCAATTTGCAATTTTAAAATTTTATTTACAAATCAATAATTGATTAAACAATTAATTTATACTGTATTTAATTTTTTATCATAAGTTCATAACAACAGCAGTTTTTTAACCAAAATTCTTATTGTATTTTATTATAAAATTTGAAAACATAACTATAAATATAATTTTAATTGAACTAGTATTTTAAATTGTACTTGATATTATTATAATTATTAAATTAAAAATATTTATAGTGATTGTGATTAAGCATTGCCTCGTAACTACTTGTACTGTATAGTACTCTACCCTTTCTATCGGAATATTATCCAAAAGCTCAAACATCGACTAAAAATGTTGGACAAAATCAGTCGAAATATATTTGTTTATAGTGAAAGAACTTATTAAAGAATTTTTTATCTATCAGTCCTTAGAAACAATTCTCTTATCGAATGCTTATAATATGTGTTTCACACAAAAGCACTTAAAACTTTGCCCAAACATATTCTATTCGTATAAATACTTATATTAATAACAAAATTCTTATCAAATATACAACACAACCAACCATTTCGCTTAAGACCTGCAATTACAACGGAAATAATAAAATTAAAGGTGTTGTCTCCTATGCCTTCTATGCCTTCCTATGCCTTGTTTAAATAACTCTCATTTTGTATCAATTCTATTATAACTAAACTTTTTTTATTCACTTCAATCGTTCACTTTTAGGCATATCATCACATATTGTGCGAAAATGCGTTTTAAGTTAAATAAATTTTTTTGTTTCATTATTATCATTCAATTAATATCTTTTGTGGTGACCGACGATGAAGACAAACCAATAACTCCATGTCCTGAGAACTGTCGGTGCGTTTTGGAAAAGGGAATTAGACCTGAAGTGGACTGTACTCGAGAGAAGCTAACATCTATTCCATCGGCGAGTCAATGGCCGGAAAATGTCTTTACTTTCGACATAAGTATGAATCAGATTAAACGAATAGATGTAATGGAATCGAACGATAAGTTAGAATATTTGGATTTGGCCTCAAATGTGATCGAAGCGATCGAACCGAACGCTTTCGAACATTTGCCGGCTCTGAGAGGACTAGACTTGAGTCACAACCAGTTGACGACTCTACCCAAGGAGCTGTTCACCGAAAGTCTATATCAACTTAATCTGAGTTACAATAACATCGAAATACTTCCGAAAGACGTCTTTGAAAAAGCGATATATTTGGAAGAATTACGTTTGGCTCACAATCCGCTCCGGATTCTCGATTCCGATCTTTTCAGATATTTGGGTCAATTAAAAACTCTAGACTTGTCTGCAATCGACTCGTTCGCACTGAAGGACGACCTGTTTCACCATCTCTTCGAATTGTCTGAACTAGACTTGTCTGACAACGACTTCATGTTTGTACCAACCCTTCCCTTGAGAAGCGCCAGAAGTTTAAAGGTTTTAAATCTGAGCGGAAATAAAATGCGAATATTAGACGAACACTCATTTGTGAAGTTAAGTACTTTAACTGAACTATATTTAGATAATTTGGGAGAACTAATCGAAATCAAAGAGAAGACATTTTCCTATTTGTATAACTTGCGTAAGATCTCGATTAGCGCTAATCCCGACCTCTCTTTCATCGATAAGAACTCGTTTTACGGCATTTTCAACCGAAGTTGGATTGCCCTAAAAGAGGCTAATTTCAGAGCAAATAGACTGTCAATGCTATCAGAAAATACTTTACCGTTTTGTGAGTCATAAATCTGATAACAATTATTTGAATAAGAATGCGAACAAATATTTTTGAATTGCAGGCAATCTAACTGTTTTGGACCTGAGAGAGAACCCATGGACTTGTGATTGTCATATATTGTGGGCCAAGTACTGCGATTTGAGACCAGAGCTGATTCACGGAATTAAGTAATCACCATGTTAATTTATTCAAATTTAATCTATTTATTCAATTTTGATTAATTCAAATTCATTTTGAAAGTACTTGAGATAAAGCATTGCTTCGAATCTATTGTTCAGAAATTCTTAATCAATTCGTTTTCAATCGAAACATAAAAGTTCTTAAAATTATTTAATTAATTAAAAACATTATTAATAATTGCAAAACTGTGTATAGATGTGCGAACCCGAGCCGCCTAAGAGGCCATGAGTTGGCGATGACGGACATCCAAAGCCTGTATTGCGATCACAACCAGATGTACAAAGAGGTGAAAATGATGCGACTCTTTATGATTGTGTTCGTGTCGTTCACTTTGTTCTGCTTTGGATTAATGGCCGTATTATTCATAAAACGAGACCAAGTGCTCAGATGGTGGTCCAATAAGAGACGCGGAACCGGAGCTATATATTACGTCAAAGCAGAGACTAATCCAATTGAACCGGAAATCTAATCGATTGACTCATCTCTGCGACAACTTGTCATTCAGTCATTAATAAGAAATTATTGTAAAACCAATCGTTATTTGTCTTTCAGACCAATCATTGAATTTTGATTAGTATTAATCATATTTTTATTGTTTTATTATATAATTTAAACTTTTTTTTATTAAATACAAATTATATCACAGAAAACAGGCTTTTATTTAAATAAACTTAAGTAATAATTACTAATAAATAAACTTTCAGTCACTTTATGAGAAAACTTTAGATTCAATAATAATTAATAAATTATATTATATTAAGTGCTATCAATAAAAGCATTGGAAAAAAGTTATAAATATTGAGACAAAAGAGTGAGAAAAGCAAAACCCAAAACAAATCAATTTGTTAATAGCGTTGACCCCTGTCTCGGCCTCTATAGCCACCGCCGCTCTGTTGTTGATATTGTCTATTGTTGTTATCGTACGTCTGATTCGAATAATTATTAGTCGACTGTTTGTCGTATTGCTGTTGAATATATGCATTGTTTTGATAATTAGAGCTCTGGTACTGTTGTTGGTGTTGTTGATGATAACCAGTGTTTTGCTGGTAGTCATCCCTTTGCTGGTATCGGTGCTGTTGTCCGGTTTGGTAATTGTTGTAATTCTGTTGATGTCCTCTCATTTGGCTTTGATTCTCATAACCAGAACCTGAATACCTATCGCCACTGTTTTGAGCCCAACCCGACCCTTGAATTCGACTCGTGTTTTGTGGCATATTTGGTGCCGACCCTCCCCGACCCGATGAGCCTCTGCCACCTCCACCACCGCCGGCACCAGCATTACTACCTCCGCGTCCCCGACCGCGTTGGGGGTTATCTCTTTGGAACTGCTGTTGAGAAAAGTTTTCCTTCGGTGGCTTCGGCTGTTCATTAGGTCGTCCGCCGCGATCGGGAACTGAACCGATTCGGTATTTATGGAGTTCTTCGACTTGTATTAGCTGCTGAAGACCTCTGTTTGCCATTCCGTGAGTTTTAGGTACTTTAATAAGACATTCCGTCAAAGTATTACTGATAACTCCATTGATAAGTTCTTTGACATGAGAGGGACGGGCGGCCAGAGCGTCGGCCAGAGTTACGTTTGGGGTTTCCGACAAAATGTGTCTTTCCTTTTGATAAACTTCATTGACTTTACTGGCGATGGAATTCGAGTCCTTATTCGGGTCTGACTTCCAGGAGAATGAGCCGACAGTGCAGTCGCAACGCCTTAACAGCATTTCTCTTCTCATCTTATAGTCATTATTGAGCTCTTCGTTAAGCGCTTCCAAACACTTCCACTGCTCTGGAGATAGAGTGAGGCCTTCCGGTAGAAGAAGACTGTCTTCAATGGTATGGTTTTGTTGAGCCAAACGTTCGACTAATTTGTCTCTAATTTTCTTAAACAGTACTTCAGAACCGATACCATTGGGCGGTCTTCCCATTCCAAGAGTTATAAGAATAGTCTTCAAGTCTTTGGCGGTTTGGCTCTCATTCATCTCAATAGCCATCGAGTGATTCGAACCCGACTTCCGGTTCACGTAATCCATTCGCGAAACCATAAGATGTCCGCAAAGAGTGTTCAGAATCGACAACCGATTCATCGGATCCGAAAGCGAACCATCGATTTGCGGACAATTCAGTTCTCGAAGAAGTGAATTCAATTCTACTTTAAACGAAACCATTTCTGACTCATCTGAACGCAAATCAATTCAATTAATTAAAAATCATTTAAATTAACCACAAATTCGACTAAACCTTTGATCGAATTAACAGTTGACTCGAAATTATCGATTTTCGACAATTGATTCGAAATCCAAGATATGATTGAAGAGAATGTCTCCAAATGAGTGAGAAGTGAGACATCGTTTAGGATTAGATCCAAATTAGGATAATTCAAGTCTTGCAAAGAGTCGCAGATCTCGTTCTCGAGAGTCATGTCTTTCGTCTTTAGGGTTATTATAAATAAATTAATAAATAATTAAATTTCAAAAATAAGCCAAAAATTAAACTTTGATTTCGACGGAAAATAAGTCTAAACTCAAAATTAGTTCAAAACTTGTTTTAACTCAATGTTTGACTAAATTATTGTAAACTCTTTTACAAAACTCTTCTACAAAAAGCGTAAAATGAGTTAAATATTAAATTTGTTTATTAAGTATAATTAGTTTTCTATAAATAATTGATAAAAAATATTCAAATCATCAAAAAATTAGCTGAAAATAAATGTTTGTTTTTATTGTTTTATACATATGTCTCACAATTTGTCCCAATTCTAGCCAATAGTTGGTTTCAATTCTAGCCATTACTCAAAAAGCGCTTCTTTTGAATCCAATTATTGCAGTATTAAAACAAATAAATCAAACAATTAATGAGTTTTTAAATTTTTTATTTCTAAATTATTAATTACATAAAATTTAATTTTTTAACTGTTTTTAAACACGTTTAAATAAAAGTGAAAAATGTTTTTATGGGTTATTGAATATTTAAAGAATTTATGATAAAAAGTGAATAGAAAACACATTAAAATTTAAACTAATTATTAAAACATTTCTATTAATAGCCATTTCTAATCATTGGCGGATTATAAGTCGGGGCCATAAGAGGTGGTCCATATGAAGGAGACTGTTGCGGATAACTGGGCGCATAACTGGGTGCATAACTGGGTGGTGGAAGCATTGGAAGCGGAGGTGGTAGAGGAGCGGCGACGGGTGCGGCTACAGTTCGACTAATTCCAGTCTTTTTCTTTCCTTTGAGAAGAGGTGCCAATGATATGAGGTTAGGAAAGGCGGACTTCGCCAGAAAAAGCGGTGCTTTTAGTTTAGCAGCAAGCGATCCGGTAGCAGCTCCCGCTACACCACCCACTACTGCTGCCGCTTTTAATGGTATGCCAATGCCGGCCAACAAAGCTCCTGAAGTATAATTAAAAGTTTTAGATTTAATATAAAGTTTAAGCAAATAATGCAAACCTTTGCCGATAAGACCCATAGTTCCCAATTTGGCGGCTGTGAACACATGGAGTGGACTGAACAGATGCGTCGCATCAGATCCCGGGGCAATGAACAGACTGACCAAAGCCAATGAAAAGGTAACAAAAAATAATTTTGAAAAATTCATTATTAAATGTATTTTAAATTTAATTCAAATAATTTGCTTTAAGTGTTCACTCGAATGTAAGTGAATGCAAATGATGTCCACAACTGTCCAGTCCTCGCATTTTTATATTCTGACCAAATGAGGACAAAGTTTACTCATTTCGATAATAATATAATGTCTATCGAACAAACTTTCACTCGAGTTTGTGACCCCTTTTTCACTTTCTTTTATAGTTAGGCCAGAGATCTGTCGGCTTTCACTTCTGCTAATCCCTATTTAAATGATAGTCTGACTCTGACTGCATTCAACTGACCCATTAAGCTATATATCACTCATTCAAAACACAATTAACAGTTATATTAAGTTTTGTTTATTTGTTTGAAGTTTTAACACATTTTTGACCTAAAATTTGTTTTTAACGAAAATGAAAGCTTTGTTTTACCCAATTTTGTTCTTGCAACTTTTAATCAATATTTTAGATTTGTTTTATTTAAATTAATTATTTTATTTACAATTTAGAAATAAAAAACAATAATATAAATCTTAGATCAAAATATTATTTGAATCAAAAACATAGAAAAAATATTATGTTAAAACAAATTGTTATCAATTTAGTAAAAATCTAATTTTGTGCTCAAATATTAGGTCAAATGCATAGAATCTAAATAGAAATTGATTTATAGAAAGAGATAAACTATGTATATTAATCCGTTATTATTCTAAATAAATGACAACATACTTACTACACATTTACATAGCTCTGACCTATACAACTATTTTTAAATTAACTCACCTTGATACTTTAAAAAATATTTTGGACAAATAACATATTCCCTCTTAAAGATTTTTAGAACTTTTGTTTAATATCTTTTATATAATTGTTTCAAAATTAATACGTTTTATCAATATTTAAAAAATAAGATTTCTATTAGGATTAGAGAAATAAGAATTTAAGTAAAAGTTATTTATATTAATAGCACATACAGTACATGCCTTTTGTTTGCTTCATTGCCACACACGAGAGATCATTTTTGTACTGCACAGAAGACATGTATGCATCGGATTAAACATAGGTTAGAACAGAAATAACTTAGTTATTTAAAAAACAAGAAAATGTTTCGCAAAGACAAGAATACCAAAAGAAAAATACTATAAAACGCTACGATATTTCAACGCACCAAGTAATTGTTAAAATTGAGTTTATACTGTATTAACATCCATCTTTTCAACTTGATTTTATTTTAATTAAAGGAAATCGGTAGGATACTTGTGCCACTTGCTCAAACCCGCCTCTAACTTGGAGGGAGTTAGTATAAAAATGCATTTCCCACTAGTATTACAGGAGTTCCCACCAGCTTGGACCATTTATGCAGGAATCAAGCAAAAATCTCCCTTATTTTAAAATTTGGCATTTATTCCCTTAGCATTTAGTCAGCAAAAAAGGTACCCGCTCGAATTTTTGCCAACCCTTTTTTAAAAAAATCTTTAAATTGTTGCTAAATCCGGTTTAGATGCAGTTAATTTAGGTAAAATTTTATCATAAATAAATAGGATTTTTGACCGTTTTTGGAAAATTCCTAACCTGATGTCCCCAGGATCGGCCGACCTTCTCAATCTATGTATTTGTCTATTTGTGTAAAGGCAATCAGGGGTAAGGCAGGGCTAATCAGAGAAAGACAAATAGATCCAATGATTTGTTTCTTAAGTTATAAAATATTTTTGGTTTTGATAATTTTTTTATTTATAAATTTTATTTATAAATTTTTAATTATATAAGATTTAAGTTATTGTAAAAATGTTAGTTATTTTAATAATTTTTTATAAATATGGCTGACATTTTTAATAATTACTTTTAGATTTTATTTTAGTTTTGAAACAAAATATATTTATTTATAAGTTTTTAACTTTAAAATTAAATCAATCAAATAAAATTGATTTTTAAAATTGATTTTTAAAATTGATTTTTTTCTAAAAAATTTTATATTTATTTCTAAAATCATTTCAATTAATTTTTAGTTAATTATTAAAAACAGTATTCGTATAAGAATTTGTTAGCATTCTATTAATAAGAACCTAGATAGCTTTATAATAGTAAGAATTCAGTAAAAATAGATTTATATCTTGCTTTTAAAAATATATTGTCAAACAAATATTATTTAATAAAAAGTTTATTAAAATTTTTCAAATTTTCAAGCAAT
>JAQFXP010001925.1:0-16998 GCA_034693685.1 Belba bartosi
TCTATTAATTAAAATAAAAATTTTAACATTTTATCAAAATTAAATAAAATATCACATACATCATATTAAAGATTTTAGCAAGCCTTGTATTAAATAAAAATAAATTTAAAAAACTGGGCTGAGCTCCGGCACCCGTTTTTGATATATGAAAATCTATGTTTTCTTTATATCCTTTTAAAATCAATTTAATTTTAGCTAAATCTAAAAACATTGAATAAACTACTAAGACACTTTTGCCGTTAATTATATCATTGTAATTTATATCTTTTTTAATACTATAATTAAAACGATTTATTGTATTAATAATTTTATTTTTAAAATATATAGCCATCGGTTCATCATTTCCTTTAATATAGTTATCAAGGTAAGATGCATCTAATGTTTGTATCTTTAAGTGTTTCCACTGAGGCTTTGAATATAAGTCAAGCCATGAATCGATTACATCAATTGATTGAGATTTGACTGATTGTCGCCATAACTGACCGCCAAATGCGGCCAATAATACAGTACAAGACATAAGCCATAGACTCGATAGAGATCTGTCGAAGATTTTTTTTATTTCAGTTGTATATCGATCTGAGAATAGAATTGAAGTCAATTCCCAAACTGTACTGAAGTACGACTTAAATGAGTTTTTATTCAAATATAACACAAAAGACATAACGAGTACTGATATAACAATTGCGTAATATATCTCAATATCAAAGCACAAGAAACGATTAAAAAATGAAGGATTCGCTAAATTTTAAAAATAAATTATTGCTAGTAAGTTTGATTATTTAGTAAAAATAATTACATATTTGTGTAAATGCCAAAATTCTAGCTTGATTATTGAAATAGAAATATTTAGACAACCACTGGACGCTATCCTTACCAAACGTTTTGTAAAAAAATCGCATAAACTGTGTTACAGCCATTGGATGCAGAATTAAATCAGGAAATGGACCAGGTGGCAATGAGTCAGGACCACCTCCTAATGATATGTTAGATAACGTGTTTGGTAAGGGATGTGTCAGTAGATAATTGGATTCACTTAGAAATTTAATCCTTAGAATAAACAAAGAAATAATAATTATTTTTCTAAAATAAATTACTCTTTACCTGATTTTAGCAATTTTTGCAAATTGAGCCATAACTAGCATCAGAGGTCCGCACCATTGGTATCGAAGTAGCGATGAGTTGTCATACAACGACTCGACTCTATATGAAAGGTATGGCCGATCAGCTATCGGTTGTACAACTATTACATCCGACGCTCTCTCATCCAAACCCAAACCAGAAAACATTTCCGGATTATTGGTCGTAAATTTATAGCAATTTAAATGTCTGCTAAGCATTGATTGCATTTCATTAATAATGCTAAAATATTATTTTTTGTTACTATGTCAGATTTTGATTATTATTCTAAAAAAATAAATTAAATTAGATAAAATACAACATACTAACATTAAATAACAATTATTTTTATTATTAATACAAATTATCACTTCAATTTTCTTTTAGTTTTGTTTGTATTGTTTTAATTAAAGATTTTGTTATTAATATTGTTAGACATGTTAAATTAACTTTTTATTATTAGATCAATAACATTAACATATATTTTAAATTAATAAAATTAATTGAATTTATTTGGCTAATAAATAATACAAAATATATATTTTTAAATTTAATAAAATTTTTATTTAAATATAAAAGACAAACAGTCTTTAAATAAATGAAACAAATAAATAATAAAATATGCTGTAAAGATAGATTTATAATAAATTTGTTTAATTTTTGCTATTATTTTAATTGTTTTTATTTGTGCTCTTTTTTATCAACATTTTATTTATTATTATCGAAAATTATTATTTTATTTTATTTATATAATTACTTTAATTGAATGTTTTTAAAATAAAGCTAACTTTTAAAAAACACAACAATTATGTTAACTTATTTTCATTATTAGTTAAATTATAGATATTTTTGTAAAAGTAGTGACGCTGACATCAAACACAAAATTCAATATTTAAACTAATTTGAAAACTAAACCAACTTAAAATTTTATTTGTTGAATTTAGATACATTATATATTTTAATTTTTAATCAGCTAAACATCAATATATTTTTTAAATTTACCACTAACGCTTAAAATTTTTTTAAGAATGTTGCATTTATTTAATTTAAAAAATAAATCAAACTAAAATAGTATATATAAACAAATTATGTCAATTAAAGTAATAAATAAAAATATAATAAAATAGCTTGTATATTTTTAATAATTAATTTAATTTTTAAAATAATATGGAACTTGAAATAGATTAACAAATTTTATTTTAAATTTGTTTTTTTTGTCACATACTTTAGATTAAATAATTATAAGTTTTATTAAAATTTAAAGGTTTTAAACTTAAATGCGTCTTAATTGTGTTTTACTATCAAAGTTTGAAATTTAAAATTATACATTCTAAATCTAATTCTGTCCTATCTATTTCTATCCCTTTTGCATTTTTGTCTATTATATACTAAAACCAAATTCGATTTACTATAGAAACAATGCTAAACATTTTTATTTTTATCAAGTCCATTTTAGTAAGCTTTCCATTTTTATCCCTTATATTACAAAATCATTTGTATTAAATTTTGGTCCAATTTTGTCAGCTTTTTTAATCAAAGTTCATAACATCCATTCAAAATTACATTAAAATTAAACATTTGGTTTAGATTATTGGTTCATAACAAACATTAGTTTATATGATCAATAGTTCATAAGAACCATTATTTTTAACATTGCTGTTTATATGAATGATTTCGGGACTTTACCAATGGTTCATATCAAACATTAGTTCATAACATCCATGGTTCATATGATTCATTACTTACTGTACTATAATTTTTTAATAAATAATGTTTTGTTTTATCAAAGTCTATTTTTATCCATTTTTCATTTTTATCCCTCAATTTTTCTGCCCGACCCACTTGATAGAAATGGATCTGGGCTACATATATATTTATACCCATCTCCCATACGCGACTTAATGCCTGAATTTCTGAAAAGTTGCGTATGAATGTTAGATAGGAATCGAGAAATTCAGCCGATTTAGGGTAGGGTTTTTCCAAAAATGCTTAAAAATCTATATATTTATAATAAAATTTTGCTATAATAAATTAATTAATTTAACAAGATTTAAACTAGATTTAGCATCAATTTAGAAAAAGTTTTCTAATTTTGGTCAAAAAATAAAACATTTTCCGGAAGCCGAAAGAGGTGTTTTTTTTGGCAAAAAATATGCTAAAATAAATAAATGCAAAATTTTAAAATCAGGGGAGATTTTTGGCTTATCCAACTCCACAATGCTTGCTGCTGTATCTTATTATCGATTTAGTCAAATTTTGTAAAATAATAAATTTGCATTTTATTAACTTTATCTTGATAGATATTTATTAATTAAGATTTATTTTTTTAATTAGTTGTTTTTAATTTTTCTTATTTATAAATTTAGTTTCGGATGTTACTATTTGTTGCGTCAGTTATGAATGTAATTCTATGGAAACAAATTAATAACAAATATTTATATATTTCAACTTGTTTGATTTAATAAATCGAAATTTCACAACTCAATCAGCAAATATTTTTAAAAATTTAAAACAGATTTTATCTAGACAAAATAAATTTACATTTTATATAGCAATATTTATTTGGATATACTGTTCAACAATTCTGACTAAATGTTTTGTTAGCGTAATATTGGGTTCACTTTCAAAAGCAAAAACTTGTTTCAATGGTCGAAACATATATTTATATGAAATAGTTTAATTAGTTTACTTTTGTTAACAAGTTATTGACCAAAAAATAATTAATAAAAAATGCTATAAATATTAAATTTGTTTCTAAATTACTTTTTGAAACATTAATTGTATTAAAATAAAATTCTTAACTACAGCAAACTAAAAAACACAAACTTACTGTTTATATTATATTGTTATACATAAGATTATCCGGTATAAATTTATGTTATTTAAATATAAAAATAACAGAATAAAATAAAAGATGTAAAGATACATTATTATATAAATAATTTTACAAGTTTAAGTAAAAGTTTGAGCGATGTAAAACGACAATTATATAGTTTTAAAAATTTCAAACGGTCAATAAAATTTTATGTAACTTTTAAACGACATTAACATCCATTATGTTTTATATAAATACAACTTGAACTTGTAATTAGATTGATTGGAATTTAACCCTAATTTTTAATGTAATCTTTTTATTATAAAATAAATTAATGCATTAATTAAAAAAAGTTTATTGTGTATTCAATTTAACCGTTGTATGTCCGGCGATTCACCAAGCTAATTTTAAAAATGGCTTTAAAACCATACAATAAAAGACGAATTGCCCGATACATAACATTATTATTGGAAACCATATTTCAATTATAATTATAAAAATTGATAAACAATTAATAATCAAATATAATTCAATTATTGTTTTGATTTGATCCAAACGAATGGCATTAAAGCAAAACATATCCGAATCGACACTACTATCAGAAACCGGTCCAACATTTGTCGGATTCAGTGCTTTTCGTATCTCTTCTTCAAATATATTGCTTTCGACTAATTGAGTCAATCTATTGGTTAATAATAATTTTAACATTTTATCAAAATTAAATATACTATCACATACATTATATTAAAAATTTTAACAAGTGAAGTATTAAACGTAAATAAATTTAGAAAACTAGGCTGAGCTCCGGCACCTGTTTTTGAAATATGAAAATCAATGTCTTCTTTATAACCTTTTAAAATCAATTTAATTTTAGCTGATTTTAAAAACATTGAATAAACTATCAAGACACTTTTGCCGTTAATTATATCATTGTAATTTATATCTCTTTCAATACTGAAATTAAAACAATTTATAGTATTAATAGTTTTATTTTTAAAGTTTATAGCCATTGGTTCATCACTCTCACGTATATAGTTATCAAGGTAAGATAAACCTAATGTTTGAATCTTCAAGTGTTTCCACTGAGGCTTTGAATATAAGTCAAGCCATGAATCGATTACATCAATTGAATGAGATTTGACTGATTGTCGCCATAACTGACCTCCAAATGCGGCCAATAATACAGTGCAAGACATAAGCCATAGACCCGATAGAGATCTGTCGAAAACGTTATTTATTTGAATTACGTAATGATCTGAGAATAGAATTGAAGTCAATTCCCAAACTGTACTGAAGTACGACTTAAATGAGTTTTTATTCAAATATAACACAAAAGACATAACGAGTACTGATATAACGATTGCGTAATATATCTCAATATCAAAGCATAAGAAACGATTAAAAAATGAAGATTTGGCTAAATTTTAAAAATAAATTATTGCTAGTTTGTTTATTAATTAAAAATAATCAAATAATAATTACATTTTTGTGTAAATGCCAAAATTCTAGCTTGATAATTGAAATAGAAATATTTAGATAACCCGTAGACGCCATTTATACCAAGCATTTTGTATATAAATCGCATAAAATGTGTTACAGGCATTGGATACAGAAATAAATCAGGAAATGCACTAGATAACATTGAGTCAGTACCACCTCCTAATAATGTGTTAGTTAATGTTTCTGGTATGGAGTGTGTTAGTAGATAATTTGATTCACTTAGAAATTTAATCCTTAGAATAAACAAAAAAATATTAATTATTTTTCTAAATTAAATTACTCTTTACCTGATTTTAGCCAATTTTGCGAATTGAGCCATAACTAGCATCAGAGGTCCGCACCATTCATATCGAAGTAGCGATGAGTTGTCATACAACGACTCGACTCTATATGAAAGGTATGGCCGATCAGCTATCGGTTGTACAACTATTACATCCGACGCTTTCTCATTCAAACCCAATCCCAACAGTTCTGGACTATCGGTAGTAAATGTATAGCAATTTAGATGACTTTTGAGTATTGTTTGCATTTTAGCAAAAATGTTAACATATTATTTTTTATTATGAAGGTCAAATTTTTAGATTATTATTCTAAAATAAGGTAAAAAATAATTTATTTTCGTTGCAATACTGTACAGTCAGCTTTTTCTAAAAGTGGTTCAAAAATATTACTACTTTTTAAAACAATTTATCTACAATGATATATTAATAGTATTAACAGATAAATTGTTTTAAAAAGTAGAAATATTTATGGACCATCTTTAAAAAAAATTGACTGTATAAAATTAATATTTAAATTAATTTTATGAATAAAACAATTTAAGTAACAATTATATTATTTTATTATTAAATTATAACACAAATGTTGACTTAGTTTGATTGCATTGTTTTAATTAAATGTAACAATTGTAAATTAATTTAAATGCAGCGTATATCTTGATTTGTTGAATAATTTAAATTTTAATTTTAATTGTTAAATTTAAATTGATGCATAGAATAATGTAAAATACCATTATAGATTTGACCTAAAACATTATTAATTTGATCATTGTTAAAATAAAAATAATTGATTTTAATTATTTATTAATGTATTTTTAATTGTATTTACAATAAAAGCTATTGAATTTTATACAATTATTTATTTAATTAAAAATATTTACAATTTTATAAAATAATTAATAAAATTAATTAAAAATAATAAAACAAATTTATATTTAATTAAATATTTTTTAATAATTAAATATAATAATAATTAACATTTCAACTGAAAAACATACCAGAGATTAAACCAGAATACTTTTAAAATTATATATAAACTAAAGTATATAATATATAATTTAAAAAATTAATTTAATTTGGTTCACAATTTAAAATAGATTAATTATATGCAAGGATCGCAAAGGGGGGATCAGGCTAAAATCCTCTTGATTTTTAAAATTTAGATTTATCTCCCCCCTAGCATTTGGTTCTAGCAAAGGGACTCCTCTGTACTCTTAGCGGCCGGCTTTGGAGGTCGGAAAATTTTTTGGTTTTTTGCTCAAAATTAGAAAATTCCCCCTAAATTGGTGTTAAATCCATGATAAATCAAGTTAATTTAACTAAATTTAGTTTAAATCCAGTTAAATTAAACAAAATTTAATCATAAATATATAGGTTTTTAGCGTTTTTGGAAAAATTCCTTTCCCGATATCCCACTTAGGATTTTGAAAAAAATTCTTCCCCTGATCCTTCTCAATTTCTTTTTATTAAATAGTATATTTTAAGAGTACTTATTTATTTATTTGTGTCAGTGAACGGATCAACCAATATTTCAACTGATGATGCAATAACTTTATTAGAGTTGAAACAGAGCAAAGCTTTCAATTCAAGGCCAGAATCAAAATATGTATTAGATTTGGTTTTGACTTTGAATTTAAAGTATTGTTTTGCTTTAGATTGCTTTTGCTAAAGGGGAAAAAGGGGGCATTCTGTCCCAGTAGGTTTTATAATCCTTCTGTATATGTTTTTTCTTTATATAGGTTATGCGTTCCCAATGTTATGACTCATGAGTTATAAGTTATAACTTATGAGTAAATCAATTTTTATTTTGAAATTCAATATTTTAAATATTTAATGTTATACAGTATTATCTCAAACGTAGTTTAATAGCTTGTTGAAAAAATATATGTTTTGCATTAGTGCATTTGTTTTAGAATATTTTACTACTAGTTCAATGCCCTATTTTTCGATTATAACTATGAATTACGATTATTACTATAATGATCCAATTATTATCTGATGGCAGAAATGTCTTCAGATCACCATTAATTAATCAAATTGTTATTTGATGGCATCAATGTGTTATTTGTCAAATAATAATTAAAACAATTAGTGGTTATCTGAAGATATTTCTGCCAGCAGATGCTAATTGGAACAATTAATTATGATGTGACGAAATGTCAACCAACATATGATAAATGGATCAATTAGTGGTAATGTGTAAACATTTTAAATAAAATTAAAATGTTTATTAAATTTTTTTACAATTTTTATTGTTAGTTGTAATTTATAACACAAAAGACATAACGAGTACTGATATAACGATTGCGTAATATATCTCAATATCGAAACACAAAAAGCGGTTGAAAAATGAACGATTGGCTAAATTTAAGAAATAATAAATTATTGCAAATATTTAAAAATAAATTAATAAAAATTTACATATTTGGGCAAAAGATAAAATTCTGGCTTGATGATTATAAAATAAATATTTAGACAACCACTGAACGCCATCCATACCAAACACATTACCAATATGTTTCATATAATGTGTTGAAGTTATTGGACCCAAAAATAAGCTAGGTAATGATCCTGGATTTTCAGAAATTTGTGCATTATATTTATTTGATTTCATCAGTTTATTTATTAATTTAATTCTGTTTAAAATAATTATTTAAATTATATTAAATTTGAAAAAAAATTACATTAAAACCTGATTTTAGCCAATTTTGAGAATTGAGCCATAACTAGCATTAGAGGTCCGCACCATTGGTATCGAAGTAGTGATAAATTGTTATTTGAAAAAATCGTATATTTAAGGTATGGGTGAATATCAATCGGTTGTACAGTTATGACATCCAATGGTTGTTCACCCGAACCCGTAAATAGATCTGAACTTTCATTCGTAAAGTTATAGCAATTGTATTGCGTTTTCATTATTTGTTTATTTTTTTTATTTAAATTGAAATTTAATTAAGTTTTTGTTAATTTATATGATTTTATATAACAAAAAATAAAAATATTTGTTATTAATTATTAAAAATTGTTTTAATATAAACTTATTTATTAATATTAATATTTTTTGTAATTTTATTAATATTATATATAAATTTTATTTCTATCCAAATAAGTAAAAATATTTTATATGTAAAATAATATACGTTTATTATTTTTATCAAACTTACATAATTGTTTTATTTTTTAATACATAATTACAATGCAAATGTTGTTTAGTTTTTTTCAAACTAATTGATTTAAAATATTAAAAAATAAAATTATATATAATTTTTTAAACAAAATTTATTATGCCTATAATAAAGAATTCATTCTGCTTATTTCGTTTATTATTTAAAAGAATTTACTTTAAATGTTCAAATTTTTATATTTTAAAACTAGATTCTTAGTTAATTGTTTACTATAAGTGGGTTAACTTTAATCGGTATAAATTATAGAAGTAATTATTTTTAAATTATTAAATAAATTTTTAATCAATAATAATAATTTAATATTAAAATTTCCTTAAATTTGTAAAGTTATTTTTTAATCATTTCAATTAATTATTTTTATTATTTTTATTTGTGCTATTTAATTTTCATAATATTTATTAATTTAATTATTATTATTGAAATAAATTTTTATTTAATTTAAAAATAATTACTTTAATTAAATTTTTTTGCTAAAACTATTGATTCCAAAGTTACCTGAGCTTGTACGTTACAAACATTTATTAGTTTTTGACGTAGTGTTTGGGTATTAAATATTTATCCGATATCTGATATTTTATAGCTAAACTCTGCGCCAAAAACGTAATACTATACATGTAATAGCTCAAGTAACCTTGCACAAACATTAGTAACTGATTGTTACATAGATAATTTTAAGTTTATAACGTTGTCATGTTTAATTAATAAGTTTGTTTAAATCCAGTTAAATTAGGAAAAATTTCATCACAAATATATAGGTTTTTTGAGCGTTTGGAAAATCCCTTCCCTGATCCCCCCCTAGGTTTTTGGCCAAAATTTTGGGGAAAATACTCATCCTGATCCCCCTTGAATAGGCCGACCTTTTCAATCCCTGGTAAAAATTATTCAAAAACAAATAAATTTATGATAAAATTGTTTCTAATTTAACTAAAGTTAAACCCGAATTATCACCAATTTAGAGAAAATTTAAACTGAAGATTAAGAATTAATATTTCTGATTAATTAGCATTTTTTAAATACAATATTCCAAATTTATATTTGTTTAAAACTTTGTCAGTTTATTTAAATTACAAATATATAAATTTTAATTGTTGCTTTAGTTGCTTTCATCCTTAAGTTGCTTTTGTATTATTAATTTTATATTTTTAATTAATATATAAACATTTGCTCAAGTACAACGAATAAAATAAAATAAATTAAAATACAGTTTATTATTAAATATAAATCAACTATTTGTATTATTTGACCCAAACAAATTAAATTAAAGCAAAACATAACTGAATCGACACTACTATCAGAAACCGGTCCAACATTTGTCGAAATCAGTGCTTTTCGTATCTCTTTTTCAAATATATTGCTTTCGACTAATTGAGTCAATCTATTAACAAAAATTTTAAAACAAAAAATAAATTAAGAAAAAGCTACTTTTTAATTTTTTAATTTTAATTATTACACAAAATAATATAAATTATTAATAGGTATTTATTAATAATTATTTAATGAAACTTAGCAAGATATTATTGTTAGTTTGTTTAATTTACCTGTAGCTACCTAAGCTTTACTTTAAAACTATCTTGCTAGAGCTATAGTAAGTTTTCTGACTTGTTTATATTATATACACCACAAAATACTCTGTAATTTATATAATAATGAATGACAAAAATTTAATTCGTTTTACCACATTTTTTTAAATAAAGATTATATGCCTTTAGAAATAGAATTATAAATGGTCAAATCTGTAAATATATTTGATGAAAACATAATCAAATGACCTAGCTGAAAATTTTTTTCTAGAAAGTTTGTGATTTTATCAAACACAAATCCTATAGAACTTTATAAGATCTATTTGCCAACTCATAGATTAGTGGTTTCGGACCATAAATACTATCAAACTTATTCTGGTCTTGTGTTTGGAGCAAATGAGCCTATATTAAATAAATTAGCTAAAAAGTGAGTTTTTAAAATTATTTTTTAATTTTTAAGTTTATAAAAATGTTAATTTACAAAAAATATATTTTTAATTAAATAATTTTTAATTATATATAGATTTAAATACTGTATAAAAGCCGGGTATACATCGCAAATTAATTGAAAATTATTTCACAAAATTATATTCAGCAAAATTTTTTGGTTTTATTAAAATGCCAAAAGATAAAGAAGAAATTGGTTCTATTATTACTCTCTCAGTTCTATTTAAAATGCATTTATTCTGTTATTAATTGGATATTTAGTATCTACTGTATTATAATTAATGCAACAGAAATGTTATTGATAATATTTCAATTTATTAAAATAATAAATCATATACAATTACTTTAAAGCAATTTGATTTAATTTTGCAACATTTAAAACTCTGGTTTAATATAATTAAATTAAAATCCGCATTTTTACATTATTTTATTATAATCAATAAAATTAAAATAAAATTAGAATATATTTAATTAAATTAATCGTTTTAATTTATTAAAATAAATTTTGTTTATAACTTTCATAAAATTAATTAAATAAAGTACTTAAAATATAATAAAAATTTTTTTATAAACTAGTACTTATAATGTATAATTCAATTATTTAAAAAAAATTGCTTGATTCATTTAAACAAACATTTAAAACAATTTTTAATGGCAACTGAAGAAGCTTTAATGTCATTGTTTTTAGTTAGTACTTATGATCCAGACAATGTTTATAAATGTCCATACTCAAATAAAACATCTCTTAATATATTTTATATTAAAAATGATGTGAGATAAATAAATATGCTTGTTAAAAAAAATTTATATGATAATTTTAATTTACTAGCTACTTCAGTATGGAATGGCAAAATATATAATTGAATATATTATGTGTGTATTAAATTATGATGTTACTATTTTAAACAGAAGGGTTGTATGAACATTATTTATGTGTTTAAAAATTTTTAATAAGTATTTATGTATTTATTTAGGGAGATTGCATTAATAATTTTAATATTAGTTTTTGTTTATTAATTTCTGAAATTCCTTTAAATATGTCTTATTATAATAAAAATTCAATGCAATTACCTGTTGTTCAAAAATATTTGGTTGAAATTCTGACAATTTTGGGAAATAAAAGGATTGAAACATATTTTGCAACTTTAAAACTATTCGACATAAATGTAAATATTTTATAAAAGATTATAATTATAATTAAATTTATTGAACATTTAAAAAATAAATTTAAATATATAATTTTATCATAGCATTAAATTAGTTTTAAGCTTGCAAAGGGGTTTTATCCATATTTGTTTGGCGGGATTAATTATTCTAGTATTATAGATCTCATCAAAAGACACCTTTTTGCCATTGAAACCTGATTTAAAAAAAATTTTAGTTTTCGAGTTATTTAATATCAAAGTTTTGACTTCAATGGGAATCTGGCCAAAATTCCAATTTTATTAAAAATTAATTTAACCCCCGTTCCTGACTAATTTTCGCGTGAATTTTTTTTGAACAATCTACTAAGAATAAGAGAGTTTTTAAACTTGGTTTCAAAGTGAATTTAAGAGATTTTTTGTATTTTTTAAATATATTTTTTATATTGCAAAAACATGTGGATAACACAGACTGGACCAGCAGGCATCAGTGACGTAATTTAAGTTATTAAAGTATGCAAAACTTGTCGGGGGTCTAGAATCAAAATTAGAGTCAGAGCCAGAGCCAGAGTCAGTCAAATTCCGAATCAGAATATTATGAACTCGTTTGGAAACCCAGTTTAAAGCTCTAACTTTGACTCTAACTCTGATTTTGATTCTGATTCTAAAATCCCTACAAGTTTTGCATATTTTAATAACTTAAATTACGGCAAAACGTCACTGATGACTGCTGGTTCAATCTGGTTATCAAATTTTAAATTAATTTTTGAAAATTGGAATTTTGGCCAAATTCCCATTGAAGTCAAAACTTTGATATTAAATAACTCGAAAACTAAATTTTTTAAAAATATGGTTTCAACGGCAAAAAGGTGTCTTTTGATGAGATCTATAATACTCGAATAATTAATCCCGCCGAAAAAATTTGAATAAAACCCCTTTAATAGACAATAATATTTGTATTTAAACAAAGATTTGGTTGTTGCTTTTGGTGGCAGCAAGTGTCAATATATTATTATGGAATAAAATTAATACAAAAAGATTTTCATATATTATCTTGTTTGATCTAATAACGCGTACTGTAACAGAGCAATCGGCAAAAATGTTGAGAAAATTCAAACATATAATTCCAAACGATAATAAAATTGCATTTTCTATAACAATATTTGTTTGGATAATCTGTACAACAATTCTAACCAAATGTTTTGTTAGCGTAATATTGGGCTCACTTTCAAAGCAAAAATCCGTACCAATGGTTGAGACTTATGAAGACATATTAAATGATAAAAATTTAAAAGTTTTTACCCAATCTTTCGATAAAAATTATATGCCGTTGGAAATTGAATCAAAACTAATAGAATTTAAATTTGATCTAGACAGAGTCACTGAAATGCTTGATAGAATATTTTCGGGAAAATTAGTCATATTAACCGACACATCTTTTAAGGAGAAATATCAAATATATTTGCCCACTCAAAGATTAGTTGCTTCGGACCATAAATACCATCAAACATATTCTGGTTTTGTGCTTAGAGCAAATGAGCCCATATTAAGTAGATTAGCTATCAAGTAAGTTTTTAAACTTTGTAAATATTTTGCTTGAGTATTAATTTTTTAAAACTGTGTTTTTATTTAAACTGTTTCATATTTTGAATTTTAAAAATAAATTTAGATTTAAATATTGTATTGAAGCAGGATTATATTTACATCAGAAAATAGTTGAAAATTATTTTACAAAATTGAAAGCGGCCATGTTTGATTTTATTATTATACCAGAAGAAAAAGTTGAAGACAATACTAGAATTACTTTATCGGCTCTATTCAAAAATGCGTTTATTCTGTTATTAATCGGATATTTAGTGGCGATTATAGTTATTTCAACAGAAATGCTATATAAATAATAATGTAGACATAAATTGGTAATCAAACATATACTTTATTAACACATATTAAAGATAAACTTGTACATTAAGGCACAATATACGCACTTATACATAATAATGACGGTATACTTAATACTAGACATAATTAAATTTAATTTATAAACAATACAATTCATCAAATAAAAATGTTAAAATGTAAATAGCTAAATTAAACTACATAAAACTTTATAATATTTGTTTGTATAAATACAAACAATAGTATTCTAATAGAAATATAAAAATTTAAATTGTGTATTGATTTTTGTGGATTGATATTAGAAAAAGTATGAAATAAAATGTTTGCATAAATTAACCTGTATGTTTAATTAATCAGCAATGTATTTATATTATGGCTTTAAAATAGCAATTTATTTGTTGTTTTATTTACATTAAAATTGTATTTAAATATATAGAATAATTTAAAATAAATTTTTTTATTTGTCGTAGTTTTGTCTAAAATAATTTAATTAGCACTTAATAAATCAATTATTAAAATTAGTTAGAATTTATTGGCATATTTTACATAATTTAAATAATGGTAAAATATAATAAATTGAAAATCAAGTTAGTCATGGGTTTGCCAACCTAGGGGATTATTATAAATTTTACGAAATATTGAGAGTAAGATTTTTTCAAAAAAGTACAAGCTTAATTTTTAAACTCTAAAATTTTTTATCAACTATATTTGTAAAGTATTTATTTTTGATTTCAAAATTAAAAAAGATGATTGAACAAATTTTAAAAAATATGCATTTTATGATGACACCATTGGTTAACCTTATTGTATAAATTTTTGTATAAATTTATAATACAATTTATATAAATATATTGATGCTTTTATTGATTTTAAATAAACAATTAGTAAAAATACATTTCTATAAATTAAAATATATTGTTGCATATAAATTTATTGTTTAAAATGTTTTTTGCTAAAGTTATCAATTAAAATTTAAAAATAATTTATTAATTTATAATTGTTTCATAAAATATTAAAAATAAATTTAGAAAAATTAGAAAATATTTTTAAACTTACTTATTAAATTTAACTAAACTCGGTTCTCAACAAATAGTTAACTATTAATATAAGCGGATATTCACAATAAGCGGAATCACGCTAAGCGAGATAGACTGTATTATAACATGCTTAAATATTTAATCGATAGAATAAATTTACTTAATTACTATTAATATTTTAATTGTTTTTACTTGTTTTTACTTGTTCTAATTTATTTTCTAAATAATTATTAACATGATTATTATAATTAAAATAAATTACTGTCATTAAAATTTAATTTAAAACTATTGATTGTAAAGGTATAACAATGCGATTGTGGTCGTCTTGCCTCCTAAACCATATTAAACTTTTAAAAATAATAATCAGTTCGGACCGGGTTCAAATTCACATTCCTTTAGTTAGATCAGACTTAACAAAATTAGACGCCTTGACTACTGCGACAGTCTAATGGATAAATCTAAATAGATGTCAAAGCTAAATCACTCACTCAAGCAGAAAAAAAGTTTAATGAGTTGTTTGTTTCCGCTCAGAAATTTTCTATCAATTTCTAACAATTTTTATATTTTAATAAAAATGTTTTAACCCACAAATTTTTAAGTGAATTTATCTATCATTTCTATCTTAAATGTAACTCAAATTAATTTATTGCAATATATAACAGTATTGTTTTATTTTGTCACAGTAATTTTGTTTTTATTTTAAAAATGTTTCAGGTAAATATTTAAAAATATTTTATATTTTAATTAGCATTACAATTTAAAAGTTAAAAAAATTAAAATTTTTTCAAATAAAAACAACCTAGGATGTTCAACTTGTTTGAGTTACAAACATTACATTTATAAATTTGTAGTACTGGTTAAAATTGCTCCATGTCGGAATTTAAAAAAATTAAATTACATTTATCTATTTATTTTTAGCAATAAACAATTTGTATATTTTAAATTTTTTATAGCCATTGTAAATTTTTTGTGTGCAAATATTATTGTGGCATAAATAGTGAACTTCAAACGTCCCAAAAAATAATATGCGCGGCAAAAGTCGGGAGTATCATTTATATAAATAACAATAAAATCTGTAAAAAATAATTATTTAATATACAAAAATATTTATAAACAATTGCAATTAAAATTTTTGAATTACTTTTATATTATTAAAAAAACAAACACATATCAAATATTGAAAATGAAACATTAAACGTCTAATCACCAACACTTGCAATTAGATAGCAAACATTCCAAATCTTGTAATTAGGTTAGCAATAAAATTTTTCATTTGTTTAGCATTATTTTTATACTTTTGCATTAAATTATTTAATTTATGTATATTTAAAATAAATAAAGTTATTTTTGTTTAGAGTAATTGAATGCAAAAATAAAATTCAGATTTTAATTGAGATTTAAAAATAATTATTTTTTTAAAATTAAAATTGTTTTTTGAATAAATTAATTGATTTAACTAAATTTACATCTTTATCAAGTATAAAATATACATAAGCAATACTTACAACAATTGATGTGGAGATATTATTTTCAAAATTTAAAACTTTTTTATCTGATAAAAGGAATTGATTTTTAAAAAATAATGTTGTTAATTATTTATCTTTTAATTATAATAATTTTTTAAAATTATATTTAATTGAATTCAAAAATAATTTTAATTTTTATGGGTGTATCAATAAAATTTTAACTTAATTCGTCTTGATATTCGAGAAAATTCCTACTTTTGCCCGCGCATATTACTTTTTTAAACGTTAGGAGTTTACTAGTCATAAAAGACCAAATTATAATTGTTAAAATTACTTTTTATGTGTTAAAAAAAAAGTTTCAACTTAATATGATCAAGCACATTTAAATAAATTGTGTTTAGGCTTGGGAGTTAATTTTGGCGACGACCGTATATATAAGTCGAAATATTACTAATAAAGATATTTCAAATAAAATAAAAATAATTAAAATGTAATTTATATATAAATAATAATATATAATAAAGTGATACATATCCGAATCGACACTACTATCAGAAACCGGTCCAACATTTGTCGGATTCAGTGCTTTTCGTATC
>JAQFXP010001926.1:0-16997 GCA_034693685.1 Belba bartosi
GATCAACGTGCATTTATTGCTATATCAGTGGCCGCAAATGTGCCATGTACTGATGTTGCTCGAAGATTAAGAAAAGCTATTGATAGAAGAAATGTTTATTTACAAAGGCAAATAAAAAAAATATATCAGGAATTTCAAGCAAATACACGCCCAGATACGCTAGATCAAAGGTGTCACAATCAACGACCGCTTTTTGCAACAGATGAAGGACACGCAGATGGTTTGGAACATTTAATGTCAATTAGAAGAGATTGGACAGTGGACAAGCTTGTGGTTGAGCTGGAAATCAGTCATGGTAGTGTAGTAACTTTACTAAATAATTTAGGTTATAAAAAAGTTAAAGCACGATGGGTACCACATGAGTTAACCCAACAGGAAAGAAATAACAGAGTAATTGCAGCGCGAGTTAACCTCCGTTGGTTCCACCAAGACACCCGAATGCTGGGTCGAATAATTGCTTTCGAGAAAACAGTTTGAAAATGTTATACTCTTCCAGATCCAAACCAAGCTGAAGAATATCGCAGGAGTGGGGAAAGACCTCCAACACGGGTTGCACAGTTCAGAGAACCATAGAGTAAGCATCTGATTATGTCTGTTAGGCAAGATCAGATAATTGGCTTTAAATGGCTAAATGATGGGGAGAGATGGACACAGGATACAATTATTCGTTTTCTTAATGGCACCATTCGAACTATGCCGAATGAGACTCCCATTATTCTAATGGATGGCGCCAGGTGGCACACTGGTGGTAGAGTTTTATCATTCATCCGTGAAGAAATGAGCTGGGAAATTCTAAATCATCCCGCATGGTCACCAGACTTTGATCCACTTGATAGAGAAGTTTTTCAACAAATAAAACGCCCTTACAAAGGCCGACGATTTGGAAATTTTCGTGAATTAGATGCAGTAGTTGGTGAAATAGTTGATTACATTAATGCTAATCACACATTGATTTGTACTTCAAATCTTCCTCAAGTCTGGGGTCAAAACTGTCGACATTAAAGGAGATTATTATTTTGACCAAGTTTAAAATAATAAGAGTAATAATGTTTTGTTAATGACAACTTATATCTAATTTTTTTTTGAAACTTTAATAAATATTATTGAATTAAAATATAATCTAAACTAATATATTATATAAAATTAATTTAAAAATTTGAAATTAAAATATTTAAAAGAGCTGAATTAATATAAATTGTTAACTCTGTAATGTTAAAATATGTTAATTAAAATAATATAATTCTAAATATTAAAAAAAATTGAAGTTAATTTATTTTATAAAATCTGCAAACTATTTGAATGAGAAATATCAACAACTTTGCGGAGCCATAAAAACTAAAGTTTATGTTAGATTTCAATTTTTATTTTTTTATGTCAACCTTCAGTCTATCCTCTAAAAAATAATAATTTAAAATATTACTCTTACATGTTTAGTTTAGCATGTAACATAGTGTTCTTAGATCGCTCCGAAAATCAATATGTCACGTAATCCAAATTTATTAAATATATATGAATAATAAAATTCCGATATGAGACTCTTAAACACTTTTAACAAAATTAAATTATCTCATCCGGTTTTAAAAATAATCAAAAAACAAATGCGTCAAGATTAATTGACCGCCTCTTTATATAACATTTAAACCATTTATGTCATCAAAAAGTGTAAAAAGAATTTTTCTGAAATTAGTTTACAAATTAAAAAATTGTCTAAAATTATACTATTGGCACTAAAATTATAGACTTTGTTTTCTTTTGTACAATTATTGTAATTTTAAACATGCATAACTCGTTAAAAATGCAGTTACTGTTATATCATATGTATTTATTATAATTAAAATGAATTTAAAAAATAAACGTATTTGTTTGTATTCCGACATACACTTTACTTATTTTGTTGTTTTTTATTGAAAAATTCATTAATATTGTTAAATCAATTAAAAGAAGTAAAGATTATCTATGTGGGGTTTAGTTGCCAATGGGGTGTTAGGGGAGATTTTGGCTGTAATGTTCATAAACTAAGATACAGTATAAATGTAATTTTTATGATAGATTGACATAATAAAAATTAAAATTAACTAAAAACGTACTTTGCAAACAAAATTGATATAACTAGAAAATGTTGAGTCAATAACTAGCATTTTATGGCTAATTTATATAACAATTTTTATTAATGAAATTGTGATAAATTAGATTTCCATAACAATTATCAGTAAAATACTTGTTATTTGACTCAAAAATTATTAGTTTTTATAGTAATTGTTAATTTGTTATAAACAGTTGAAAAGAAATATTATGTACTTTGACTGCAAACAGGGATTCAGATAAAGTGAGGAAGAGATCAAATAAAAATTACCAAAAATTTTGAAATTTGTAATTTATATACTTTCCCTGTCATTTGGTTTACGAAATAATATTTTTCTAAGATTCGCCAACGGGAGGAAAATGTCTTCAATTTTTGCATAAAAATTAGAATATTTTGTCAATATTTCATTAACTTTTCTAAATTTTTTAAATGTTAATAAATTTAAAAATATTTATTAAAATTTTTTAAATTGAATTTAATTAATTTTCAAATGATTATATTTTAAAATCCGACAAATCTATGACGTCATCAGCCAATCAAATGCTCTTAAAATAATAAGTAAAGTTTGTTCATTAATAAAATTTTTTTAAATATATCTAATAATTGATTCAATGCTGAACTAAGAATTCAATTTAAAAATTATATAACTATGTTAAAATTTTATTATGTTGATCAAAAATATGTTATTATTTTTTATGGTTATTTTATAATATTTTTAAATGTTTACTAAATTATTTAAGAAACAAACTTTTTTCCAAATTAAAAAATTTAATATTAATTTATTTATAAACATAATAAACATTCGATATCTATATTCAAAATATTGTACTTTTTAATATAGTATGAATTCATATATTTAAAATAAATATTTTAGTATAAATAGTACTAAATTTTATTTTCAGATAAACTTACAAGCGGGTAAATTCAGAAGCCACACCCGAATATTTTTAAAATTATTTTTAACCCAAAGTACATCATATATGAATTAAAAAATTAAATATATTTTTCGCCCAATTTTACCTGGTCAATTTAAATTTAATTAAAGTATTCTATATACCTATTGTACAGTATATGTTTTCTATTTAAATGAATGTATGATTTTTGTTCAATATAGCAATAAAGGTATTGTGGACATGCGCTAAACTTAAACGCTACCATTGCTGTATCAAAATTAGATCTCAAAAGTCAGCAATCAAATGTCATAAGTTAAAATCAGCAGTCAAAATTTAGCAGTTAAATGTCAACAGTCAAATATCATTAGTCAAAAGTCAGCAAAACCCTAGCATTTGGTTTGCGAAAAGATATCCTTTTTCACTTTTTGGCAAACATTTTGGTTTTTAAATCAAAATTAGGAAATTTTTCCCAAATTGGTGCTAAATCCAAATTAAATTCAGTTAAATTAAGTAATATTTAATAATAAATATATTTTTTTATTATTTTAAAAAAAAATTTATATTTTGATATCCTCCCCCTAGATTTTTAAACAAAAATTTTTAGCAAAATATTCCCCAAAATTGGCCGATCTTTAAAATTTTTGATATTACAATCTAAAATTTTTAAGTTAACATTTAAAGTGTTTAATTAAAAAAAGAAAGTAAGTTGGTGTAATATATAGACCGACATTACTATTTCTCATAGGCCGAAATCTTTCTTCCTGCACAACCCGTAGTGAGGCTAGGAATCATCACTTCACCGCTAGGTATGTTGAAGAGGATAGTGACAAAGTTTTAAGAGGACACACTTGAACGCTTTGTAAACGTAGATTAATGGTTATTAAGCTATCGTACACTACCAGGAAACGGTCCTTGGTAAAACCCGTGATTGTCTTGTCGCGGATAGACATTAGAATATTTTATTTTAAAATATTGAGGCAAAGCTGATATTATCTTAGCTTAAATTTAAAATTTTTGTAATTTATTTTCAGAGCGCACTCTTTGTTAAACTGTACATGTTTAATTGCTACTATGACTTTCATTACGCTACTTATATCTCTAAACTGTATTTGTTTAGTTCGCTCTATTAAATATGTACTGTATATGCAATATATCTCAAATGTATATCAAATTACATTTCAGTTGTCTCTAAGTCAGAGCTCATAACAGTTGTCTATCTGTCGCAGCCAAATCTCGACGCACATTCATTTGTTCTCATGTTGTAGCCCAGAATCGACACACATTGTTACAGTTGTATTCTCATCGCAGCCCAGACTCGACGCATTCAGTTGTATTAAATCTAATTATGTGTGTACTAATTAAATTTTTATTTAATTATCTTTGTGTCCAATTGATCAATTACTCGCGCGCGCGACTCAGCTCTAATCAGTCAATCACTGATTACCTCTTCGTCGCTAAACTGATATTCTATTACAGACGTTTAAAATTACAAGCCCATTGGGCTTATTATTAGAACATTGCTTATTAAAAACATAAAAATTTAGACTTGGACGTGTTTTGTGTTTTGTCAAATCACACAAATGCTGTGACTATTAAATAAATTCTGGAATTCAATCACACGATTTCTTAACATTAGAGTCGTTTCACTTAAAGTTATATATGTTTCAACCAATAAAAATGCTTCAAATATTTAGTCATTTAATTTAACAATATAAATTTTTGTCAAATAATATGTGAACCACGACTGCCGTAAACATATGGCACTAAAAAACGGTTTTTATTTTTATTGTATGTGTTAGTGCTAACCAATAGTATCTAGTTTTCTAATCTGCTGTTCTATACTAATCTAACATATGGTTGATAACACTATAGTATTTGGTACTAACCTTGGCTTAACTCATGTAGCCAGCACATCTGATGTGAACTAATTTATTGTCTATCTTATCTTATTAGTCTCACTGGACGAAATGTTTACGAATTTTTAATTAGTGTAACAGTATTTAAGTTTGTATTATTTTTGTTGATTCAAGAAATGACCAACTGATTATCAATCTAACATATATTATGTCCCTAAAATTATATAGTTTAAAATTAAATTTTGAATGCCTGGTTTATTAGTCGCTAACCGATTACTCGTATCGATACATCATTCGATTCCACTCTCGACAACACAAGATAACTGGTCTCGTAATCATTGGACAAAAAGCGCGATTACAATCGAATTACAACTAATCTTCATTTGCGCAACAACTCATTTGCAACAATCGTATCGTTCCTATACCGCTCACGTTATAACCGACAACAACAGTGACGTCGACGTTAAATTACGTGACGCCTCCCAAACGCCCGTCACAATATTTAACATTTAAAAATTTAACTCTAGAACTAAAGTTTGTTATGTGGCGTCCCACCACAAACTAATTTATTTTACTAACTTTCAAATTTATTGCACATATTTTTACTAAAAATCTGCTATGCTTAGTGAAAGGCCTGTATATACATTAGTAAATTCAATTCAATTTATGCCACACTTGTCTGGCATTAATTTAATATAAAATAAATTAAATTTATTTATTATTTAATAATATAAAGTATAATATATGATATACAATATGTACACATTTTCTTAAAATTAAAAATTATGTGTGGTATAGATTTTAACAGTTAAAATAATTATTGTTTAATCTTTAATTATTTTTAAAGTTTGAAAAATATATTTATTGAAAAAAATTGTTTTTTTAATCTATGTAGTGTTACAGAAATTAACTAAATAAAATAAAATTAAGTAATTTTACATAGTTTATTTATTAATAAAATATATAATTTTTAAATTTGTAATTAAGTAAATGATAAACAGACAAATGTAGACAACAATTAACAAAATTAAATAATAATTAACAGTTAAGCTTCTTAGTCGGTGGCCATGGCGTAGACCAAAGCGTAGAACAAATTGAAGATTACAGCGTAGGCCTCATTTAGTTTGAGAAAAAATGAGTTGTATTGTTGTTATATTATAGTTTTGTAATTTAATAAACTGTACATTAATTTCAGTTTTGAGACTAAATAACAATTTTATTGCGCCATTCAATTCAATTATTACGCAATTATTTGTCACATTTGTATATTAATATTAATAATTTATCTATTACTAAATATTGGTTGGTTTTGCTTGTTACTTTTATCCCTGCTAAACTAAATTACCAAATTTTCAATCCGGTTGACATACAATTTAATCTATAATTTTCACAATTAATGCATAAAATTCTAATACACTAATTAATTTTATTTAAAATATTAATTATTACCTCAATTTTAAAATTTGGTTTGATTTTCAAAAACTTCTTAACACGAATTTGCTCCAAATGATTGACAAAGAGATTGTTTTTAATGTTATCTGCCCAATTTTTAATTGTTTGGGTTTTAGCATTCTTAGATCCAATTAAATTTCATATGTTAAAATATCCCCGGGCGTTAATAAGTTATAGTTTAGACAACATTTAAATTTGTTTTTTAGAAAATATAAATTTAAACAAAGAATCTTTTGAAATTTTTTTTTCATATTCATCAAAAGGGACATTAGATGAATTATTGTATATTTTCGATTTTCTAACATCTTTGTTTTTATTTATAAAATCTTTAATTGATTCCTTTAAACAATTTTAAATTAAATAATCAGTACTTAAACATTTTTAAATAATCATGTTTAAATACAAATTTATAAATTGCTTGCATTGACAACACTTACATTAAACGGTTGGTTTAAATAAAACTTAATTATCGAACCAAAAATTTCATTAACATTTTCATCCATTGTTTGAAATATTTGTAAAAACAACTAATATTTGAAAAAATATCAATAATTTTTGATAAATTTAAATTTAAAATATCTTACTTTGAAAATAAAAATTACAATTAAATATGTTTTGGACATTTTAAAATAAAAACTGATTAAATAAGTTGTTTAAATAACTTGCGTTTAATAAATCAATTTAGTAACCAGCTACAATTTATATTAATGAAATGCAGTCTTATTTATATTAATTTAAAAAATTTTATATATTTATTTACCATTACTTTGTTTATTTAATTACCAAGTAAGTATTGATTATATTTGTTTTTACAATTGATAATTAATCCATAAATCAATATTTGTATTTAAATAAATTAAATATTATTAAACTGTCAGTTTGTATTAATTATAATTTATAAATAAGTTATAAAAACAAAATTAATATTATTTTAATTATATACAAGTAGATTGATGTTTTTTTAAATTGTTATTTTAATTAATATAATCAATTCAAATAACATATAAGAATTTAGAATATTTATATTTTATTAATAAATTCAGAATAATTTTTAAAAATAACATCATAAAACAATAATATTTTCTGTAAAATATTTTTATTTAAACATCAAATAAAATATTTAATATGCTTACATAACAAACAAATCTAATTTTTATCTAATTATCAAATTACAATCAACTATGGTTTTAGGTTTTCAATTATTAATTTATAATAAAAATTATATTAAAATAATTTAGAATTAATTACTGATTATTTTAAAAAATTTTAAAAACGTATTTTAAAATTGACTTACTTAACTTATACTGCGAGTTTTTACAATTAAATGAAAATAGTTAAGTTTTAAACGGATATAACAATTGAATTGCCGTATATATTAAATTTATTAATAAATAATATTATATTAAAATGTATTTTTAAATCCAAATATTTATAATTATTTTTTTATCACATTAATAAAAATAAATTAAAAATTTTAATGCATAACTACTTTACTTATAAAATAAATTTATTAAATAAATTATTTAAATTATAAAAAACTGTTGTACAAAATTAATGTAAATAAATGTTTAAAGTTTGTCAGTTGTTTGTCAAATATCAGATTAATTTAACGCCATTATAGACATCAGTTAACTTTGTGGTGTGCCTTCCGGGGAAGTGTTCGGTAAGGAGTGTGTTGTAGCGGATGAACGGCTTTACCGGTTGACACATTACGGGTTGTACGCGATATGTGTGTGTTGTCCTGTGTTACCATCCCTGGCCTTTCTGGGCAGTTTGTATATTTGGTAGTGTCCGATCGACACTTAAATGTTTGGACTCTGTGACACAACTCAAAGTCACTTTAACTAATTGTTTGTCGTATAACACTTGGAACCGAAAGTCCGCGTACACTTGCCTTCCGTTATGTTTTGGATTCACTTCAATAGGTTTATAATACAGTTCTTACTTCACTTTAACTATTAATTACTTTATTTAAATCATTTTAATTAAATCAGTTTAACGTTAATTCAAATCAAATCAATTTATTTATATTCGTTAACAATAAGTATAAATTACAATATATGGTGTGAGGCATACACTCGCTCATACTTCAAGTCAAATCTGAACTATATTTTATGATTAGGTTTACATTATCTTATATACAGTATATTGTGTTTAAACTTAGATTCGGATAACAAATATTAATACATACAATCTCTTAGTCAATCAGTCATACAGTACATTTATAAATTAAACTAAACTTGTTCAGTTTTGAACAGTGGCGCTTTCTGAATACCACAACTTTATAATTAAGTATAGGATCTCAGATTTTTTCTAGAGTATTTCAAATTTATGTAAGTTAATTCACTAAAATTTATCTGAAAGTTTTTACATTTTACAAATAATTGTCGTTTTATATTTATATTAATTATAATTTAATGTTTACTTAATTATTAACTTTTTGAAAGACGTGTCGACTACATTAGCTAAGACAAAGCTAGTACCAAATACTAAAGTGATATCAGACTTATGTTAGATTGGTATAGAACAGTCACATTTATGGATCCAAATTTGGATTCAAAACTGAAGTTAGGTATTAGTGCAAAACATGAAAACTAGTTTAACTGCGGTTTACTACACATAAAGCGTTACACATTAAGATAATAAGGAAAAATTAACATTTTTATAATAAATATAAAATAATTTTAAATATTACTAAAAATAAATTAAAAATAAATTTTAAAAAATAAAATTAAAAATTATTATTAAAATTTTTAATTAGTTATAATTAGGCCTGTGACAAAAGGGGATTTTGGTAGTCATGGTACCCTCCTAAACGAAGATCCCTTTAATAATTATAGTTAAAATAATAAAAATATAAATTATTATAAAGCAAAATACATAAATATAAAATCGAAAATATAAAGTCGAAAATCGTAAAATTAAAAATATAAAGTCGAAAATCGTAAAATCAAAAATATAAAATCGAAAATCGTAAAATCGAAAATATAAAGTCGAAAATTGTAAAGTCGAAAATATAAAGTCGAAAATAGTAAAATAGAAAATATAAAGTTCAAACTCGTAAAATTGAAAATATAAAGTCGAAAATCGTAAAATCGAAAATATAAAGTCAAAAATCGTAAAATCGAAAATATAAAGTCAAAAATCGTAAAATAGAAAATATAAAGTTGAAAATAGTAAAATAGAAAATATAAAGTCGAAAATTGTAAAATCGAAAATATAAAGTCGTAAATAGTAAAATAGAAAATATAAAGTCGAAAATTGTAAAATTTAAAATATAAAGTCGAAAATAGTAAAATTAAAAATATAAAGTCGAAAATTGTAAAATCGAAAATATAAAGTCGAAAATCGTAAAATCGAAAATATAAAGTCGAAAATTGTAAAGTCGAAAATATAAAGTCGAAAATAGTAAAATAGAAAATATAAAATTCAAAATCGTAAAATTGAAAATATAAAGTCGAAAATCGTAAAATCGAAAATATAAAGTCAAAAATCGTAAAATAGAAAATATAAAGTTGAAAATAGTAAAATCAAAAATAGTAAAATCTAAAATATAAAGTCGAAAATTGTAAAATTAAAAATATAAAGTCGAAAATAGTAAAATAGAAAATATAAAGTTGAAAATAGTAAAATAGAAAATATAAAGTCGAAAATTGTAAAATCGAAAATAAAAAGTCGAAAATAGTAAAATAGAAAATATAAAGTTGAAAATAGTAAAGTCGTAAAGAAGAAAACCAGAGCATCGGCATGGCCAGACTGGGAAGTTCGATCTGAGCGCTCAACGATGATTTTTACTATTTTCGATTTTATATTTTCGATTTATTATTTATTTATTTTCCTTTTATAATAATTTATATTTTTATTATTTTAACTATAATTATTAAAGGGATTGTCGTTTAGAAGGATACCATGACTACCAAAATCTCCTTTTGTCACAGGCCTAGTTATAATATAAAAATATTGAATAATCACCTAAATAAAATAATTAGAAAAATAGTATTTATTTTGTTTTAATCAAATTTACCTTTAAATTACCCAAAAGATCCAAAAAATTAAATCATTAACTCAAAATCAAATTTATAAAAATTATGTGTTGTTTGTAGAGATATATCAATAACTATATATTTGATTAAATGCCAATAAATGGAAAAACACTCAAATGCCATCTACATTACCCCTACATTACAAACTTGTTCTGGAAGCCACTGGTATAGAACAACACATTAGAAGCAATACTATTAGTTAGCACTTAAACAAAGAATAAAAATAAGCACCGTTTTTTAGTGCCACATATAAAAAACATTAGTATTTTTTATTCAATTGTTTTGAAAATAAACAAATAAATATTTTATGTTATTTTTTTGTTAGAGAAATACTAAATTCTAAATTTTTAGACAAATCAGATAAAGTTTAATAAATGTGGCTGTTAACCAGCTAATTGATATTCGCATAACTACATCTGTGAAGAATAATTTTAAAGTAAATTCGTTATATTAGCGCTCATGTTAAATTATACATATTTTTAGTGTTTGCTATTACAGATAACCTTACATAACTAATGTGTCGCATTAATTGATCAATATATATATAATGTAATTTGAGCGCTAATAACTTCCAAATTACTCCTCAAAGGGGCAGTTATGCGGACTTTGATTTTTTCGTCAACAGCCACATATATTTTTTTATTTAACAATTAATCTTCAATTTTAATTATTTTAATATATATAACTTGTACATATTTTATTGATTTTTTTTAATTAAATAATTTTTATTTAGTTTGAAAAAATACTAGAAAAAAACTGAAATTCTATACTTATTTATAATCAGAGATAGTGACGGGGGGGGGGGGTGTAGGAAAAAATCTCGCGGTTATTTTGAAAATTTTTATTTATTCTTCCCTTCTAGCATTTGGTCCGAGAAAATATACCTTTCATCGACGTTTTGCCGAAGGCGGCCAGCATATATTTTGGGATTTTTGCCCAAAATTAGGAAATTTTTCATAAATTAATTCTAAATTCGGTTTAAATTCAGTTACAGCTATCGCCTTGTTACTTTGCAGAATACCCTCGTCCTTTTCCCTCTAACATGCCATGTGACAACACAAGAAGTACAAACACTAGAATACTCATATGTGCAAATTTTTTTGCAAATAATTGTTTATAATTAAATTATTATTTGTTATAAAATGTCTTTAAAATTGTGTGAAAAAACTTGAAAAAGGAATCGGAATCGAAATGTAGTCAATAAAAAAATTATTATTAATTTGAAAAACTATTTTGAAAACAAAAATAAAGAGTGGGATAAAACTGACGTAATTAATGTAATACTTTTCGCAAAAAAAGTGTACGAAAAATCAATTAATGATATTATAAGTGATTTTAATTAATCAATAAATTAAAATCGCCAAAAAACTCGGAATCGCAGAAAAATAACATTTGATTGTAAATATACTAAACTGTTTATAATGTTTTAATAAAGAATAAAAACGTTATTTGCAAACTGTTTTTCGCATATTTATGACGAATGTTTTGTACGAACTCTGATCACATGGCATGTTAGAGGGAAAAGTATTCTTCAAAGTAACAAGGCGCCAGATGTAAATTAGGAAAAATTTCGTTATAAATATATAGTTTTGTTAGCGCTTTTGAAAAAATCCCCTCCCTGATCCCCCTAGGTTTTTGGACAAAATTTTGAGAATAATCCCTTCGCTGATACACCTAGGTAGGCCGATCTTCTCGATCCCTGAATATAATGTAAAAAAGTGCAAAAATATTCATCTAACTGCAATTTATAAAAATGTTTATGTTTAAAAATACAATAACTTCTTACAGTTTGTAAATTTTATAATATATTTTTAAAAATTTATTACAAATCTATAATAATGAAAAATAATGATAAATTGTTAATGTAATTATCAATATATCTTGGTAATATTAATTCTTAAATAGATTTTATTTATTATTTTATAAAAATTGTATTTTTTGCAAAAATAAAACAGTTGCTATATGAATAGTGCAAAATTTCTGATGATAAAAGTAAAGTAGAAATAACTAAACATATTTTTATATCTTGAAACATTTTGGGGTTAAATTATTAAATTTGTGCTTATATATTTTTAAACATTATTTTTCGTTACAAGTTATTTGTTTATGAAAATATTTTTTATTAGAATCAAGTAAATTTATTTTAATTTAATAACAAAAAATTTTAATTATCTTTTGTCGTTATTCTGTAATTTAATATTGAAATATAAAAATAAAAACACACTAGAGCGTACAAACGCAAATTAGCATTCTAAATAGAAAGTATTAAACAGTATCTATAGTTCTAAAGCGCATAAACATTATATAGCAAATGTTTCATTTCTATAACTAGTTATAATTTATAGTTATAGATGAGAACTACAAATAATAAAATTTTTATAAATTTATTTAATCATAATATATTTTTTACAATTAAATACAATAACATTTAAAGACATATTAACATTTATATATAATTTAAATTATTTTTAATTTAATTATAAATTAAATTTTAATACAAATTGTAAACAAAATTTTAGACAAAATTATATTTTTGTAAATAAACTGTTAGCTTGATATATATTAATATATAGTTTTAATTGCCATACATTACGCTTAATGTCTTTTAATTACTAAAAAATATTGGCCATGTTAACTATTACTATATTTCAATAAAGTTCTTTAAAATAATAACTAGTTATAAAAAGGAAACTTTAGCTATATAATGTTTATGCGCTTTAGAATTATAAGCAGAGTTGTATGCATCTCATAGTTTAAAAAAGTTAATTAACACATTATACCATTTGCTAAAACTACAAAAACAGTATATCTGCAATGGCCCTCAAATGTATACAACTCTGACTATAAGTAATATTAGATGCTGGTCATCTGAATGGCGCATTTTACAAAAGCACGCACTAGAGTAGGGCCGCGCAAATTTAAATTTGCCGCATTGAGTTTTTACACAATTTTTTTTATTTTGTTAATATCAAAAGAGTCATACATAATAATCATTTTAAATTAAAGATATTTTTTAGCCCAAAGCTTGAAATCTAAACAAATATTTTTAACAGCAAAAAGTTATTTTGAATAAATAGCTATAATTTGATTAATTTGTTTCTAAATTAGTAGAAAAAGAATATTAATATATAATTATTTGTGAAAACAATTAAATATAAATCAAATTCAAATACAATTAAATGTAAATTGTTTTGAATACTATTGAATTGATATTTGAAGATATGGCCAAATCTCATACAATGTAGTTCAAAAGAGTTGATTCTGAACAACTGTTTTGTATATCTAAAAAAAATTAATTATAAAATTAATCATTTAATTAATTGATAAAATAAAAATATTATTCAATATTTTATAAATTCAAAATTATTTTAATTAACTTTTAATTGTGAGCCTAAAATATTATTTATATAAATTTAATATCAAGATCAATTATTATATAATAAAACAAATATTGTATTATAAAACTTTATCAACTTTTGTTTTATTATGATTATATATTACATAACTACTTTCATAGTAATTATTTTTTAAAATTAATCTAAATAAAAATATTTACTTAATAAAAGACACCGATTGTAAAAACAATATTTTGTTTAATATTAAATGATTTAATAAATTAACTATTGTTATATAAATTTGTACATTTATTAATGCAAATAAATGTTAAATCTAGTTTGATAAACTATCAAGTAAAAAATTTATTACAAATTAATTTTTAAAAATGATTAAAACAACTTAGATTTTGATGTTGCTTTTCAATGTAAGACCATTTAATTGTAGTTTGTTATATATGTTAAATATATTAACTTTTTTTTTTAATTTAAACAGTTTCAGATGGTTTGGCTGGAAATCGATGATAACTTTAACGAAATTGATGCAACAATTGTTGATTTTAAGTTAATGCTATCGTTTGAGGTAGGTTAAATTATGATTGATGACTAACAAGCTTAATCTTTAAGCAACAAAAATTTTTATCATTTTAATTGTCAAAATTTTCAGGTTTAATCTAATATCATTTTATCCAAATTATTTTTATTTTTAAATTTTATTAATTTTTATAAATAATTGCTTAAAGTTTATAACAGTTAATATTATTTTAATGTAAAAATAATTTGTTTGCAGTGACCTATTTTTAAATCCACATTTTCTGGTAATCAAATATTAAAAAATTCTGGTTGTTAAGATTAGGCAAAAAATTTATAAATAATAACAATAATATAGTTTCCGACAAAATTTGAAAAAATCTAAATTTTATATTAAATTTTTGCAAAAATGATATTTTATAATATAACAAATTATTATTATTGGTTTATAAAATTACCTATTTTTAAATTACAAAATTTTGATTTATTTAATAAAACAGTTTTTAAAAATATAATACGAGAAGTTAATTATTAAAATATAACAATTTACTAAACAGTTTAATAACAATTAATTACTGTATAAAAGTACTACAATTAAAAATTGAAAACAATAGTAATTTAATGTTTATAATTTAAATTTAATTAGCACAAATACCCGGAATTAAGAAGATCCAGGGAAAGAATTTTTTCAAAAACTCTCAAAAAACTTGATATTTATAATAAAATTTTACTTAATTTAACTAAATTTAGCCCGAATTTAGCATTAATTTAGGAAAAATGTCTTAATTTTTTAAACAAATTTGCCGGCCGCCCTTTGATAGATTTTTGTTAATATCTTTTTGCTTAAAATATTGTTTATTATTTTACATATTAATATTATTTATATTTTGACTACAATTGAAATCTAAATTTAAAAAAAAATAGAAAACAAGTGATTACTTAACAATGCCTGCAAAAAATATTAAAAAAAAAATTTATTTTGGGCTTTACATATGGATTTAGAAAATTGGCCAATCTAGAACAGATAAAAAAATTGTTTTCCCCCAAAATTTTGCTAAAAATCTATGGGAAAAGATTTTTCCAAAAACGTTTAAAAAACCTATATATTTATGACAATTTTTTTTTAATTTAAATGGTTTTCAATTAAATTTAACTAATTTAACTTGATTTTAACCAATTTTTGAAAAAAAATTTACTAATTTCTGCTAAAAATCAAAAGATTTGCTAAAATTTAAAGGGTGTATCTTTTTTGCGGACCAATTACTAAGGGAGAAATAAATTCCAATTTTCAAAATCAGGAGGGGCTTTTTGACTGATCCTCTCTTCTGAATCTCTGGTCTTAACTTAAGTAAAGCTAAACTACTTTACAATTTACTTTAATATTATTTTATAATTTATTAAATTTTCACATGTATATATATATATAAATTTTGTTGTATTGAAACATTGTTAAATATATAAAATATTTTTATAAAATTTGTAATTTTATTATTTAAACAGTAAATGTTTTAGTTAAAAATGAAATGATAAAAATTATAATTATTTATTAATAATTAATTATTTAAAGGAAGCAATTATGAGAATGGGTGACATAAAACGAGAATTTCAAAAATCTATTATAAATAACGACGCGTCAACTGATATGACCTATGAATTTAAGAGAAAAACTTTGAAAAAAACGTCGTATCAAATTATGTTTTCTGAGAAACAAACACTCATGCTAACTCAACTTAAGAACATTAAAATTAATGGATATTTAAATCTCTGGCCTTTTTTTGGAGTTAATCGTGAATACAATACAGAGATTAAAAACGAGTTGACCTTTACTAGTATTTCTGAAATTAATTTAATTGAAACAAGGCAAGATGAAATTAAAGTTAAACAAACGCTTCACATTAAACCATATTCGAGAATTGAGGTAATTATTATTATTTTAAATTTATTCATTTAAATTAAATATTAGTTTAGTTTAAAATAGTTTAGTCAAATTATAATTATATATTATATTTGCTATAATTAAATATAAATTATAACATTGTGCTAGTTACTTAAAAAAATTTTAATTTAGCTTTAATTCTTTTATTAAATATTTTATTTACCAGATAACTAAAAATTTTATGTATCTAATGATATATACACTTCAAAGAACAAGAAATTTTTATCTGAACATTATTTTAATTTGAAAAATTATGTAAATGTTATCACGTGATTTTAACTAAAGATCTATATTTTATATTAATATATAAATTATTAATTATTGTAAAATTAATTATAGGCAAGTGCATATTTTGATTCTGGTTCTGATGTAATAATACCATTTGAAGCAATATTTAGATTATCCGGGATAAATATTGAGTATAATTTTAATAAAGTATTAAACAAGCAACAAATTATAAATGAAATTGTGAAAAACAAGTGGAATGTTGGAAATAACGTTTATGTCAAATTAATTGGTGATATAAAATGTTATGTTGGTCTAAATAATGATATTTTTGTCAAAGAACTAGAATATATTTCAACCACTACTCAAACATTTATTAATACAGTCGACTCTCTCAATAGTGTACGGGCAGTTGCAAGGTAAAACCGTACACTATAAAGAGCGTACACCCAGAGGAAAGTAATGAATAATTTAACGTTGTCTTCTTTTGAGCCTTAATTCTTAGAACATTTGTTTTGCCTTTCAATCCATACGTTTCGACAATAATTTGATAATCAATATGTCTTTCAATGTCTTTTAATATTTCATATTTTGTTTTCAAACTAATTGATTCTCTCTTCTGTGACATTTTAATAACTACCGTAGT
>JAQFXP010001927.1:0-16993 GCA_034693685.1 Belba bartosi
GATTTTGAATATCATAAATTGTCTCAAATTCACTTATAATTGCGCGCAATTGTAAGCGGCGTAATTCGGTAATTATTTTAAAAATTTAATTCCAATTCAATTATTAAGAATTTTATATAAAATTTTAGACTAAACTTCCTTTCAATACTAACAATCAGTTTTGTATTATTATTAATAACTTTTTTAGTATTGATTTTTATACATATTTTTATGTAATTATTTAACACTTTTTTTTTGTAAAACTATTTTTTTTTGTTTAATTAATACTGTATTTTGAAATTTTGAGAATTATTTATATAAATACTAATTATATTATTATAAGATTATGGCTAAGAGTTGTAAATAAAATAGAATTATTTGATTGAAACTTGTTTTTTAATCGTTTCATTAATTTATTTTATATTTGAAACTTTTTATGGTTTAAAAAAATATTTGACTCAAATTATTTAAAACTGGAAAATTAGTTTTTATTGATATTTAGTTCTAAAATACGTAAAATACAGCTAGGTTATTAAAATTTTTGGAAAAATTGTTTAAAATCTTATTAAATATCAAATACTGTAATAAAATAATATGAATACAAATATATTTCAGCGAAGACTAAATGTTATTTTTGGACCTTTAAGATGAGTTCGTCGACCATCGAAGACAGTTCTGTATTTTCATGTGTTTTCTGATCCAATTGATTCTGCAGTGAATTTATTTTCATTTCTGCCTTTTTGTACTGAACTCTCGATGCAATCAATTCGTTCTCCAATTCCTTCTTTTCGTTTTGTGAACTAAAAAATATTAATTCAAATCAAATATAAGTGAAAATTAAGTTAAAATATTCAAATCAACGAACAATTGGTGTTTTTCGAATGAATCGCATTTATCCTTAAGCTCTTTGCAAATCCTCTCTAATTCGAGTGTCTTCTCAGTGGCCAATGAGTACTGTCTTCGATATGAACTTTCATTTTCCTGACACAAAGTCATATCTTTTCTCATTTTTTCGTAAATCTTATGCAAATCAAAGAAACTTTTTTCGATTCCATTCCTCTCATCGACTGCTTTAGTCTTTTCCGTTTCAATTGAATCACAGATTTGTACCAAATCTTCGTTAACGCAATGAAATGTATTAACTAATGACAAAAGTTTCACCTTTTCATCGCTTAAGTCTTTCAATTGTTGTTTCAGATCATTAATGGTGTCGTCCTTTTCCTTCAATTGTTCCAAACATTTGTCTAACTTTTCAATCGACTCATTGGTATCGACAGCAAAGGCCAAAACGTCTGGTTTCGGACTATTCATTGTGTTCTCAATCTTTTTCGGTGTTTCTTCAATATTAAACTTCTGGAACTGATTAACCAAACCTGTGCTGTCGTTCAGATCATATGGATTCGCATTATTTGTAATTAATTTATATGGAGTTCTCAACTCTTTTGGACTTTGATTCAGAGCTTTGTCTTCGTTTGGAACTAATGGATCAAAATTACGAAGTAATGACATTTTAGAAGAATAAGGTTTTGCATTGTTTTTATTGTTGGTATCCTTTTTGGAACTCCAAGAATCGAATAGATTGTCGTATTTCGATCCATTAGTTTTGTATTCATATGCATTGTATTCATTGTTCGGATAGCCATTACTCGAGTACTTCCAATCAGAAAGACTTGAATTACTACTGGTTTGCGATGTTTGCGACGTTGGGGACACTCGACACAGCTTTACGTAATCGCTTCCATTTGTTCTCTTCGGTGAGTATTCGCTCTAATCGTAAGAATCAATAAATTTATTATTCAATTAAAATGTTGATTAAAACACTAAATATAACTTAAAGTTATTAAACAATTAATTGTTTTAAAAATTAGAATTTTAGCGAATCTAAACTCAAAATACTTTTCATACCTTACGCGATAAAAAGTTATACATTTTTGCAACAATTTCTTCTCAAATTCAACCAAAAAACTCAATTCACATAAATTTTCAAATTATAATCTACTGTCAAAATAGGTGTTTGAAATGGAGATACACTCAGACAGGAGTGATAGACACGAAGATTATGTCAAAACTGGAGTTGAATTCAATTTAGAAATAAATAATTAATTTTTATGTAAATTAATTTTTGTTTTGAAAAAACTAAATCTTTTTCTTTGGAAAGATTATCATAAACTATGAATCAAAACAAATGTAATGCATATAAGCAGAAAAACTCAATTAATTCCGATTCTATACAACAGTTATACAACAGTTTTTGAGGCCAAGTCATAGCCCACAGGAATACCCACTCATTATATCCAAATAGAGTTAACACAAGTGTTAACGAAATATGACTAAAATAAAACTAAACGAAAAAATACGAGAATTTAATTGAACAGAAATTATATTATATTAGGAATTACCTCATTATCATTGAATGACTCGAATGGCTTGAATGGCTCATTATCTGCTTTTTCGCATAAATCAGTCACATCTCTCGCTTTGTTTTCGAAATCAGGCGAAAAAGGATCCGATTGTCGAACAGTCGTGTTCTGTGGGTTAGATGTGGTCGGTGTGGTCGGTGTGTTCGGTGTGTTCTCTGCCAGACCATCATCTGCACAGACATAGTGTGGAGACGTTGAGAATGTCTGTTCCGTATCATAATACGACGGATCTTCTAAATCGGTTGAATTGTTTAGACATTCATAGACTGCAGTCGACGGTTCGCTGTTCGACATAATTGTCTGTTCAATATGCACTGAATTAACCAAATCGTCGACAATTGACTTGATTAGTATGGCCTCACTTTCGTTTAGACCCCTTTCCGACTAAATATGAAAAAACTTTTGCGATTTTTACAAACGCTTTAATATTATCGACAATAAATTGGAATTAATTATTAGTTTGTTATAAATTAAAGAGAAATTTAGTCAAATATTAGGAAAAAAAGATTAAAATAGTTTAGGATTTAGTGACATTGAAAACCCAAATACTATCGAAACACTGAATAATGAGAAAAAATGATTGATTTTGAAAATTAATATATGGCTTATATTCGGATTTACCGACTGGTTGTGTGACTCTGGTATTTGATTACCCATTGGTTGCTTCTGTCGATTAATTTTTCAGATTCTCTTAGAATAATGACAACAATTACTAATTAAATGTTAACTTTGTTTTGAATGTCATATAAAATACTTTGTGTTAACAAAACTCATAACTAGAGTGAAAGTGAACTGATTTTGTCACTGAATTTGTTTCCAAAAATAGATTATTTAAATATAGAAATAAACTCAGTTTCAAATAAACAGTTACATTACTTCACATTTTAAATAAATTATTAACTCATAAATTAATTTACAAATCAATTTTTTTTAATTAATCATTTTTTAAACTTTAATAATAATAACTTATAAATAAGTAATTTTTAATTAAAAATATACAAACATTTTTCAATTGAACAAATTAAAACAAGACAAACAAAGTTAAACTAATAGTAATAACAAAAATATTACGCTTTTACACTTATTTTTTACTTGTTAATAACAAATAAAACTTTTGTATAATTTGACTAGTAAATTAATATTAACTATAAAAAATTAATTTATAATTTATTATAATTTGAATCTTTAACAAACACTAAATTCAATAAAGCATAATTTAAAATTTTAGCAAAATTATAAAGGTAAAACAAAAAAAATTTCAATAAAAGAAAAATAGGAAATTTACAAAATGATAAATGACTTATTGTTTTATTTTTTGTTATTTAAAATAATATACATTTATTGATAGATAATTATGTATCGAACTTAAAAATCTACGTTAAAAGTTGGGGAAATGAAAAGAAAAATAATAGAGAAATTATTTTGTAAAATAGTAATGGTGTTACAAAAATTGGTCTTGGAAATAACCAATTATACCTTATTTCAGTAAATAAAATTTTTATTCTATTTAAATTAATTAATGTTTTAATTAAGATTATGCTTAAATACTGGGAATATTTTAACTTAAAGCATACCAACTCAATTAATGTAGTTTTATGTCAAAGTAAATTAAGCTAAACGGTGTTGTTTGAGATGTTTTATTTTTAATGGAAAAATTGGGTTTGAGATGAGTTTAAGTGTTTATGAAGAAATTTTATCAAGCTTAGATTATTGTTTTTTTTACGACTTTCATACCTTAAGCACGATCTTAATTAAAACATCAACTAATTTAAATAGAATAATTCTATTTACTTAAATAAAGTCTGATTGGTCATTTTATTTAATTATTTAACTAAAATGTAATGAAAACATAAACGTTTTTAATATTTAAACGTTCTAAGCACATTTTATTTATTATTTAATTAAAATATATTACTTTTTATTAGACATAAAAGTTTAGATTATTATAAAATTAATCAAATACAGATTAGAAATTATGTAGAAATAAGTTTAAAAGTGAGATTTGTGATAAAATTGATCTATGAATTAGTTTAAGTTAAGATATTTTTACAGATATTTAGTCTTTGCTTATAATGTACACAATCTTAAACACAAAACTGTACTAAAAATGATCATTAGTTTAATCAAAATTAATATAATTTAAACGATTCCGTATAAGTATAAGATGTGTTTTTAATTGCTGATTTATAATTACTGAACAAAAATTAAAAGTTTTGTATTCTCTTGCAAACAATGTACTTGTTTTGTTATTTTTGTTTTAAAGTAAACCAAAATTTATAAGTTAATAATAAGCTCAAAATAAGCTACATACAAAATTAATAATAACGTAAAATTAAATAATTTGTCTGAATTAATTTTTAATAATCAAAATAAAATAAGATTTTAAAAATAATTATACAATAAGTTATCATATGAACCATTGGTAAAGTCCGAAAATTATAGCCATGACAGCAATGTTAAAAATGATGGTTTATATGAACTATCGATTATTTGAATGTTTGATGAATTAACCCTTAACACAAACCAAATCATTAATTTCAATAAAATTTTAACGAATATTATGGACTTAATAAAAATGTAAATTTATGACAATAATTTTTAGAATTCTTTAGTAAAAAATTAAAGTTAGAATATAATATAAAATAGATCAGTTTTTAATAAGTAATTATTATTACTGCTTTTTTGCAATAAGTGAATAATACAATTTTTTTAAATTGAATTCAAAGCTTTTAATTAGATGTTTTTATAAAGTGAAGTAAACTAAAAATTTACTAATCAACTCAAATTAATAGTTAATTATTACCGTAATACCCCACATATAGCGGCATGCCGGTATAAGCGAGGATGACCATTTTTGCTAAAAAGAGTTTAAGGTCCCTACCGGCATGCCGGTATAAAGCGAGGAAATTTTTTAATATAAAAATTTTATTTAATTCGTATTTTTAATTAATTGCAATAATTAGATGCAAAGTTGCTAGCTGGGTTATCTTTTATTTAAATTGTAATTTGTTTTTGTCTAATTTGAAGTTAAAATTTAAAAGATTAAACATTTCCTTGCAAATTTTCTTATTTTTATTTAATTTATTAAATGTTTTTAATACATTTAATATAAAATATTTTATTTTTTATTTAATTTAGTTTATTTTAAACTTTGCACAACATTATATTTTAATTTTAAGATATATTATTGCATTTTAATTGTAAAATAATTTTAAAATTCAAGTTAAAGTGATTTGTTAAAAACCATATTTTTTCCTCACTTATACCGGCATGCCGGTATATCTCGAGGTATACCGGCATGAGATCAACCTCACTTTATACCGGCATGCCGCTATATGTGGGGTATTACGGTAGTTATATAATATTTTAATTTTAAAATTTTTAATTTATTTTTTAATGTTAAATAGCGAAATATTTTTAGATTATTTTTATTAAAATTTAAAACATCAATTTTTTTAATTTAATAATAATAGATTTTAATTAATATTTTTAACCTAGAGCATAAAAATATTATATTGCATATTAAAATATTTATTACAATTAATTTTTATATCATCTTTTAAGTACCTGTATTTATATATAAAAAAAGTTACGGGATAAAATTAATTAATAAAACTATTTGTTATATTTATAGTTTATCATTTCATTGATATTAACTTATACTTGTTAAATTACATCTTAGATTTTTTCATGGACAACTATATAATTATTAGCAATTTAATCCAATTTAACTAAATATAAACCGGATTTTAAATAAATTGAGTTAATTTAACTAAATTTAAACAGAGTTTAGCATTAAATATTTGAAGTAATAGTATCTATTTGCTGATTAAATGCCAAGGGAGAAATAAATGACAATTTTTAAAATTAAGATAATTTTTTGCTAATTCCTTTTTGATACTTTAATACTTTTAATATTTTGAAGTAAAATTTAATTAAAATACTGTATTTATTAAGTTTTTTAAAAATTATTTTGATATCAATATAAAGAAGATTTATAAATTGTTTAAATTCTATCTCTTAATTAAAATCTAATTTAAACGACAAGCCGACTTTATCATAATTTAAAGAAAAATATATTGCCATCTCTTGTGTAAGATGGTAAATTCTTCAGAAATGTAGTTAATTTGGGGGGGGGGGGTTAGATTTTAACAATTTAAACAAACTAGTTAATTTTTATATTAAAATTAAAAGAATTATATATAGAAAATATTATATTCAGTTTTTGTTTTATTTAAATTTATTCCATTTAAACTAAACATATATTTGCTTCCCATTACTTATGCACATTATAGTCAGTGAAAACTGTAATTTAAAATTTTTTTTTGATTAACTGAGTAAGTGGTAAAAATTGTGACATTTTTGTCAATTTTGAATCGTCTTCAATATAATCTGATTCGTCTTTTTAGCGAATGCTTGTACCGTAATGTGTATTCAATGTAGTTTTTCTTAAATTTAGTTAGGTTTTGATTTTCAATTTAAAACTTAAAATAAAAAGTTTTTATACTTTAAATCTTTGGTTAATAATGACTACTTAAATATAATAATTGTAAAATTTTACAATATTAAATTTGTAAACAGTAAAAATTAAATTTTGTTAAAAATAATTAATATTTTTAAAAATTAAAAATAACAAACAAAAAGATTTATGTTCTACTTGGTCAATATTGAATATAAACTTTTTATTTTAAGTTTTAAATTACAAATCAAAACCTAATTAACAATTAATGGCGGGCTGTACTTAACCTTATAGTGAGATGGTCCGGACAACTATGTCAACTACATCGTTTTTGAGCACATACTTGTACAGTACATATGAAATTGACTGTAGAATGTATGCCTAACTCTGTTCTGAGAAAACAGAGTCTATGTATAAACAACAGACCAATAGACTGTAAGACCTCTCAAAGTGATACCTCATCCGACCGCTACTCAAATTCGATATTCAATTGCGACTTACAATCGATCAGGTCTTGAAATACCAATTGATTAAAAAATGTGTTTGATTCTATCACTTTTAGAGATTAAACCATTATTTTAATTGGTTTTTCGAATTATCAATTAGTTTATAAAATAAACTCATTTTAATTGATTAAATTGGTTTAATCATAAAAATGACAGAGATCCTTTTCTTATTTTTGTTTGCTTGGGCAATTAATTTTCAAAAAATTATTCCTTATATTCTCAGAATTTGCTGAGTATTGCTTTCAACCTTGGCCATTTCTGGTTTATAATACTTTGTTTTTTAGTTAAAGATATATTTGTTTTGAATTAGATATTCAGTATCTTTATTATATTAATAAATACGATAATAATATTTATAAATGTAATCAAATTATTTATTTATACTATGTTTAAATTATATTTAGATTAGAAATATATAAACATTAGAAAAGTTGTAAATTTATTTGAAATGTTTAAACTATTAGACATATAAATAATAAATTGTAAAAATATGTTTATCGACCAAACATTTGATTTATGACAAATCGGATGAGTTATGAAGAGTTGATATCATTTTTAAAACGCTTCACATTCTCTGACTTAGATTTGATTGACTCGAATCCATGCATCAGATTCTGTATTCGATTAATTGTTTTCTGAATTCTTTAAACAAAATATTTAAATAAAAAATTTTTGTTTCAATAATATATAATAAGATTCAAAACTATTAAACCGAATAAAATGAACTAACTCACTTTTCAGATTCAAAGCCAAAGTCTTGCATAAACTCGAGCTTCCTTTGAGTCATAGCTAACTTCATACTAACAGATAGTGAGTTTGCAATCAAATCATCGAATAATTGTTCAATTTTAGTGACATTCAGGTCTTGCTTCTGATACTCGAAGTCTATTAATGTTAAATAAATGGCATAATTATGTGAATCGCGATTCAGAGCACTGTTGAGCACTTGGAGCGATAATTCTCTATTCTTAACCACTTTGGACAGAAAACGCGAATATTTTATAGACAAATGCGAACAAAGTTTGCGATTATCGATGAATTTATCGATTGAACTCTTGTATAATGAATTGACTGCATTCAGGTCTCCCCGTCTGTGAAATAGATTTATTTTCGAAACAATCGCTTCAATTAGATTTGGATTTTCTTTTTGAAATTTATCCAAAATATTGATCGATTCGTCAATATTATCTGAATTGCAATTTAGAATTAAATACAATTTTAATGTTTAAAACAAATGATTAATTTGAATGAATGCTAGAAAACCTTCTCGTTCTTCGAATAGAGACCAAAGATTATGAATTTTAAACGACTTTTTTAAATGGATTTTTGTCGCTCTTCTGAACACATCTCTGATTGCATTGATATCAAAGTTTTCAAAGAACTCATTGTCCGAACTCATCATTTCATATCTTTTGTTAACCAAATAGTTTGTATACTAAGGCATAAAAATAGTGAATAAATTTTGCAAAAACTTTTAGCCTAAGGGCTTAGACTCACTCGAACCCACATGTGCTCATAGAGAGCACAGGAAACCAAACATCTCTCGAACAGAAGTATGACTTTGTTGTGGAAGCTGTTAGAAATCTCCCAGTTCAAATATTGCATCCAATTATCCAATTGCTGGATATCTAAAGGATTTACATGAAAGTACGGCCTTTTAATGCTCGCTTCGAAATACTTTCTCTCTTCGGTCTCTTTCAGAGTTATTGAAAAAATACGTTCTCTTTCTTTGATTATATTTTTGCGAATAAACATTATTTTGGCTACACTTTCCTGTTTTAACGAGTTATATAAATAATTGCATTTTATTCTCATTGCAATAATTGCTTTTTTCATAATATTTTTCAGGTTTCTTAGATAGTTATATTTAGATTACTGCCTAAATTATCAAGTTCCAAATTGTTTAGTTTAAATTTTTATTATTTGTTGTAATATTAAAAACTGTAAAAATAAATTTTATTAAGTCTAACCTCAGAGCTCTCATCCGTCAGAGAAGAGAATTGTTCGACACTTTTAATCTGATTGTCACTGAATTTGATATTATTGTTAGTCTTGTATTTGAGATATTCAATGCAATGGAAATTGTATTCCTTTTTGCTGACAATACAAATTGGATTGTTATCCGCAACAAATGAACTGGTGTTAGGAAAAGGTCAAACAATTTGAGTTTTAGTTATATAAATAGATAGCTTTTAAATCTTAAATTAGATAAAAGTTTTTAGTAGTCATTAGACCTAAAGCTCTCCAAGTGTTGACTCAATTTCTGAGTCGAAATTCTGAGAATTCTGTCGTAAAGTGAAGTGACTTCCGACAAGTCCTGATGGGTAGACCTCAACCAATTCAGATAAAGAGACCACAAGTCGCTGGAGTTGTAGTCATCTCCACACAGTTTGACAGCCCTTTCACATAAACCAATAATTTGTTTCTCATTTGTATTAAACTTAATAAACAGTTGGATATAGAATATCCAAATATCAATACTAATTGGAAACGCGTTAACAGCTCTTTCCAAAACATCAAAAGCATTGCTTTCATTAGACAATTCGAGTTCATATTTTGCAAACTTTTTCCAATAGATATAACAGTAGGGATAGAGTGAAAGAAAGCCATTGTATGCCTCTCGAAGCTGATCCATGTTTTTCTGCCAATCAAACATAAATTTGTTAGTAATTTGAAGCAAAATATCTATAACACGGGATTGAAAAGAGGGAATCAGGCAAAAATCCCATTGATTGGCAAAAATTGGCATTTATCCCCCTGGCATTTGGCCCGCGTAAAAGTACCCCCACGCAATTTTTTGCCTTTCGCCAAAGGAGGCCGGCAAATATTTTGGGTTTTTGGACAAAATTGTGAAATTTTTCCTAAATTGTTGCTAAATCCAGTTAAATTAAATAAAATTCCATCATAAATATAAGGTCTTTTTGAGCGTTAAAAAATCCCTCCCCTATTACCCCCTCCCCCCCCCCCCCATGAATCGGCTGACCTTTTTGATCTGTGTCTATAACCTATGTTTTTTAAACTCAAACAAAATTCAAACTCAATTCTCTACCATATGTTCGCAATACTGCAACAGTAAAGTCCAACCGATGAAATCGGACGGATTGGTCCGGACTGTATGCCAGAGCTGTTCCAGTGATTCAGAGTTAGGCTCAGAATTTGTTGTACCTAATGATAAGACAAATATTTCTTTACAGTCCAATCAATGACTCAATAAAGAAGTATCTAATTTGTATTAAATATAATTATAATTTTTACCAATTTTCAAGTTTGACATAGTTTTTGATGAGAAAAACATACGATTAACAGTTCAAACACTGTGTCGACGAAGATATTTAAATATTTCTTTGAAATTATGAATATGTAATGAAAAATGTTGCGAAACTTAATGCATAAGCATTAAAGTTAAGTATAAATATGTGTTACGCACCTGACTTTCAACGCAATTAATTAATTAAACAGCTTTTCAAACAATTAACAAAACGGAGTAAACAGTATTTGAAAAAATTATAAACAAATATCAATTTCAATGCAATTTCAAATTTGCTAATTAGTTTGAAAATTAATGAATTTATTATTTGTATTTAAGTAAACACTTAATAAGTTTTGTTCGACAAAAACTTATCGTTAAAAATAAATTAATGAATGACTTTTATAGTGAATTCTAACAGATGTTAACATATAGTACTAAAAACTTGTAAGTACTGCAAATAAACAGTTAATTTAATTTAATTTAGATAAAAAGCTAAAATCCTCTTTAATTTAATTAGATTTTTAACTTAACTTTTAACTGAATTCTAAGACACGAATCACGAGATCAACAAATTAATTGTTTTGCTTCAATCATCAATTAATTCAATTATTTTCTATATATTTATTTATTTATTTTGAGAGATTTTAAAACTCTTTTTCAAACTTTTTAAAAATTTTTATTTCTAGTAATTTTATTTTTTTAAAATAATTATCGAATCGATTAAAACCAAAACTTTTGACAGAGAATTGGATAAGAAATTATGATATGAATTGGCAATCAGTTTAATATTATTTGATAGACTCTACCGTATGTTAAGTAATTTATTGAAGTTTTTTATTTTTTAGTCAATTAATTAAATTTCAAAACCAAACTCAAAAATGATTGATTGATTGGAAATATTATGATTTTTTCAACAAACAAAAAAGTTAAACCTAAACAAATTGAAACATAAATAAAACATTTAAATTGAAGCATGGCAATTTGCAAACTTAAAAACATTTATAAATAAATTCAGTCTTAAAATCAAGTTTTTAAAAAGTTTATTGATTTCGAAATAAGTTAACACTTATTATGCAAAACAATATTTCAATGAGGAAAGGGTGGAAAGGGTGGAAAGGGCTAAGAAGAACCAATTCTCAGTACTCCTCTTCTTTGATATCAGATTTTGAACCAAAAAAAGTTTTTATTTATATTTGTATTAAAAAAAGCAAATTTTCAAAATATTTTTAAAGCGCTGTTCTATAAGAAAAAAGTTTTGAAGGGATTATCGGATCATTTGATTCAAGTTTAAGCCCAATAATAGAGAAGAGAATCTGTTTTTTGAATATATTTTTCACATAATATAAGAAAGACTTTGAAATGAAAGTCGAAAATAAATATGTGTTGACTCGGAAGACGTCTTTGATTCGTAACTCGATTTGTTGGCCATTAGCTATGATTCAAAACAATTTGTACGAATAAATTGATCGTTAAATTTGCTAATAATTTGAGTGAACCGTAAAATGTTTTTAACAGATTTCTAGTGAAAAAATGATCACTAAATCGAATTAAGTCGAATTGATGGCTACATTCGCTACATATTTCATAACATAAATTGTTGTGAAAAAAGTGAGTCTCTGCGCAAATAGTTGCCATAGAAACCGATTAAAGTATGAGAGTATGAGAACCAGAGAATGAGAGGCAATCAAAGGGAGAGAGAGGGAGAGTGTGTGAGAGAGAGAGAGAGAGTGAGGGATGGATTCGATGGAAGATGAGAGAGAGAGGGCAGAGGAGAACAGAGGAGAGTAGAGCCAGTTGTAGCTCAGATAGAGTATTTGCTTCTCTATTATAATGAGAGAGCGTTAGAGAGGAGAGGGTGAGGGAGAGAGCGAAAGAGAGAAAGTTGAGTATAAAGGCTGTGTTTGTCGAGAGAGCTATCGGGAGAATAATGAGAGAGTTATTGGAGTTTTGTGTGAGTTGTGAGTGAAGTGAGAATACGTGAGAAAGAAGATCGATATCAGTGTTATATAGAATTACGCTTTGATTGTAAGACTTGAGTTGAAAAAATAATAAAATGTCGTTATGTTTAGTCTATATTTCATTCAAGTTTATTCATTGACTACTCGTTTAGTCTTAAAATTTATAGGAATTAAAAATTTTATGTTTAGAGATGTCGTCCATTTGTTTCATTTGCGAATTACCTCTTCTATCGCACCAGACGTGGGATACTTGGAATCAGTCGCAAGCACTCGGATGTCAACAAGATTTAGCTAATATTTGTGAGTAGAGCCACAATACGCCAGTTCAGCAACACTTCCAAACTATCTCTTCTAATCACTTCTAATCTTGTCTACCACTTCCAGACCATGAAGACTGTCTCAACTGTTGTATATGTGCCGCAAGAGTTAAACAGGTATTCAATCGATTCAATTCTTGTTTTTCTAGAATCATAATAAACAGAATTTTTTTCTCATTTATATATATTCAAACACTTGTGAACTATATATAGAACTGAATTTTGTAAAACTATATACAGAATAAAAACTCATAAATATTTAATCTTTAAATCTAAAAATCATTGGTTAATCACTTAGTACTCCCTTCCGGGTCTATAATAAGACTTATTAATAAAAATCTAACCCTTAGGGCAACGGTTCGGCCAAAAGACACGGGAATAAGATCTACTGCGCTCTACATTACGGCGATATATGTGGTTTGGCCGGTGGGGACGAGTTTATGGCCAAATTAAAAGATTTCAAACGTCAAAGTCTGGGATGTGCTGAGGCCAGGAGGAAAAGCAGCACAACCTTGTCGTTTCCAGTTCCCGTCCAGGCCTGCCCAGGTTGGTCTCATTTATTATTTTCATATCTAATTGATTAATCAATTAATTCTAAAATTCTGATCCAATTCACACTTCACACACATATTGGCCAATAGGCGCCCAATATTGTGTCGGATATCCACACGACGTGAAGCCAACGGCCGGTTATTGGATTGAATGCAAAGGCGGATCAGATTCTGATAATAAAGATTTAGATAATGATAACGAAATGGATTTACAAACGAGAAAAGAAAGCATTACTCTAATGACGGGTGGATTTAATACATATAAACCCCAACCGCCAACACCGACAGTCGAGGTTGTGCTGACTCGACCTCGATTTGAACGACAAGACTCGAGCAAATCAACAAATGATGACTACATCAGTCAAAATACGTATCAATTTTTGCAATTAGAGAGTCAAAGGCCGAAGACTAAAGACGATATAGAACTATATCGACGCCCATTCATGCCTCCGGTCACTCCCAACATCACCATCACTATAGTTCATCCAACATCACCGCCGGCCAGCCCTCCGGCACCGACACCACCGCCCGGCAACTCAGGCCAAACCAAAGAGAACGACGATCCGTATGAACTGATTTCATTCGAAGAGGAGATCTTCGAAAAGCACTACTACGGACGCGAGCACTGGAACTACTTCACAAACGACGAGGCGCTCGGGCCAGTCATACTCAGCCTCAAGCAAGAGAACTCGGGCGGACGCGACCAGTTCAGGATATTGTTGCGTACGATCTCCTATTCCCTTCACGGTCTTGTGCCGGCGTCCGCCATATTCGCCGACCGCTACGATAGGGAAGCGGTGGTCAGGGCTTTAGGCAATGAGGCCGGGCTTAAGCCACCCCTCGCTTTAGGCCAACTGCCCTCAACACCCGACGAATTACTTAAATTAGATCAAGTCTTCATTAAATCCGAATTAAAAGTTGGAGTCATTTATATTAAAGCAAATCAAGTGAATAGTGAAGAGACGATTCTGAGCAACAAAACCGAATCATTTCTATTCTCAGAATTCTTATCAATAATTGGCGACAGAATTAGATTAAAGGGTTTCGACAAATATAAGGGAGGATTAGATACGGGTAAGCATTGACTGGATTAGTGATAGGAATGTGTTGTAATTGTAATGTTTGGGTGAATTGCAGTCCACGACTTAACCGGAACTGAATCAGTTTACACGTCATTCAAAAACATTGAGATTATGTTTCACGTGTCGACAATGTTGCCTCACGAGGAATCTGATCCACAAAAACTTCAGAAAAAGAGACACATCGGCAATGATATTGTCTGTGTCGCCTTCTTGGAAGCTGATGAAGCGCCCTTTTGGCCAGGTATGTTTGCTTTTGTTAAATTTAGACTGTAATTTTATTTTTTATAAACTAACAATCTACTGTAACAAACTATTCTAACATGTTACAACTTACAACTTACACCTTATCGAAAGGTTGCATAAAATCCCATTTTCTGCACACATTCATTGTGATCCGGACGAGTCCGAAGCGCACAGAGCCGGGAGAGACCAGAAAGTACTCGGTGTCTGTCGTTTGCAGAGACGAAGTGTCGGCATTCAAACCATATCTATGGCACGAATCCGAGTTTGAAAAAGTAAACCAAACTTTGTTTATAGCAAATAGTTTAGAAAATCAGATTATTTTGGAAACTGAATAACAATAAAAACTATTTATAAAACCGTTATCTCCAATAGGGACCACATTTCAGAGAATGGTTACTGACTAAAATAATTAACGGCGAACGAGCAAGCTATTCGGCGCCTAAGTTTGCCAGAATGCAGGTCTGGTTCTACTAATGTTAAAATTAAACTATTTTTTAATCACTTTTATTATAAACAATAATAAACAAAAAAGCGATAAACAGTTTATTGACTTTATCTGAATGTATAGAAAGAGTTTCTGAATTGGGTTAAACAAAATGTTGAGAAATAATTAGACCAAAAATTATTTAAATCTATTGATAATCTAATCAAATGTTTAAATCACTATAGGATCGGACGCGGAGTCAGATGTTAGAAGACATTGTAAATAATTTAGCCAATCATTTAGCCACCGGTCAAATCCCAAAACCATATAGAAGGGGCAGTTGGAGACCCATCGGACATATGAGGCCTTCGAGTCCTCTCTTGGACAGCGTTCGGGATCTGTTCGAAGGCTACGACCAAATAGCAAAAGACTTCAATAACGCCTTCTATGGAAATGCGAAACTATTGTGTGATGTGGTCTTCAACGTCATGGGCTCTCCCGTCAACGGAGGCAATGAGAATCAGGTTCGACGGATATACGCCGTTAGAGCCATTCTGGCAATAAGAAGCCGAGTATTCCTCGAAATGCTTTACGGCTTTGCGCCCCCGAGAGGACAGAGCGGTCAAGACGGACAACAAATTGTTTCACAAACCATATCCACTACCAGTACCACAAGTACTACGAGTTCGCAAACAACCAAACCATCGAAAACCAAGAAAAGAGATAGCATTCCAGAAATAGCAAAGAACACCATCACTCAAATCGCCCAAAATGTGCCCAAAATTATTGCTCCAAATTCAGACACAAAGGATAAGAAGGATAAGGAGAAAGACAGTCGCAAGACGTCTTCGGCCTCTACAATGTCAACGTCTCCGGCGGCTCAGAAAACACCCACTTATCTGACAGTTCCCGGTGCCAGTGGTGGCGGAGTTTTCAAAACATTCAAAACATTTATGTCCGGCTCGTGGTCTGGTTGGGGCAGTAAGGGCAGGAACGACAGTATGAAACGCTGGCAAAGCGAGTCGTTTTATGCAAAGATGGATGTGACGGGTGTCGAAGTGCCCGGCCTTTCAGTGTGTGCGGACGTAGCAAAGATCGACAGAACAAAATTGGCCCAAAACGAGGTATTCATTCGATTTTAAATACGATTATCTATAGTTGCAATTAAACTCTAATCGAAACCCAACCCAACCCAACCCAACCCCACCAACCAGTTCACAATCATAGAGTTCGACGGCGACACCTTTCAGCTCCTCATCGAATACCTGCACTCCGGCTCGTGTCCAATCACATGTGATACAGTGCCGGGCCTGATATGTGCGGCCGAACACTTCGATCTGCCCGACCTATTGCAGGCGTGCTTTCATCACACAAAGACTCATCTGAAGCTGGGGGTTGTGCCCCGAATGCTGAGCCAACTCGAGAACTATTACTGGAGGTATACCAGTGCCAGCCAACTGGTCAACACAATACTGAACTTTGTGGACACCAGAGCCAACGCACTGTTCGCGCGCCAGGAGTACCTCCAGTTGAGTGAATCGATGTTACAAACAATCCTCACCCGACAGAACCTCAATTTGACCGAAACCCGAAAGTTTCAGATTATGTTTCAGTGGTCTCTACATAAAGTCAAGAGCGACAAAATAGAGGGCCAGAAGAGCGACAAACTCCAGACCAACAAAGTCAGTGAATTGCAAGCTATCATGAATAGACTGACTCGTGATCTCAAACTACATAAAATTCCGCCACAGGATCTCATTAAGGTATGTCACTATGTCAGGCCCACTATGCCCACTATGCCCAC
>JAQFXP010001928.1:0-16984 GCA_034693685.1 Belba bartosi
TAATAAGGCCCACTAGAGAAGTATCAGTTTCGGTCAATATTTTATTTATCGACGTTTTATGAAATATTGGTTATTAATAATTTATTAATTTGAAAATATTAATAAAATTTAATTTTTAATAAGCAAAATATTGTATTACATTGATATACATATTTTTTAAATTTTAGTGTTTTTAAATAAACTATAATTTAAACTAAAAATGTTTGGAAAATATTGGCAAAATTCTATTTAAGTAAAATTTGAAATCTGAAGCCAGTTCAGTTAAAATTTTAAACTCTAATACTTATCTAGACAAAATATTTTGTAATTAAATAATAAATATTAATAAAATAAATTTTATTGACAATAAACATACGAAATATGCAAATAGTCATTAATTGATCAGATAACCAAGACAAATACAACACTAAAATTTTTAAAACAAATTAAAACAATATTTCGCTCAGATTATAAATATGATCATAAATTATTAAATGCTAAAATATTTATATAAATAATTTTTAATAAAGTTATTTATTTGTTAAAATATTTTATTTAAGCTTTATTTATAAAATAATTTTAAATAAATAATGATAACTAAATTTATTTTATAAAAAAAATCTAAAGATATTCATTTACCACTAAAAGCAATTAATTATTTATTTTTATTGTTGCTTTAACTATTTGATAAATATTAATTAAAATGCAATTATTTTTAATAAACCAAAGAATAAATATTTTATTTTATTTGGAAAAAAATAATAATTAAAAAAATGTACAATTTAATTAAAAAACAGATTATTTTAACACATTTTAACAAAACAAATATTAAAAATAAAAAACTTGAACTCATAGTAAATTAATTAAAGAAATTATTCTAAAATATATTGTTTATAACAAAAGTTGATAAAAGCATAGAATAAGAGTAAACCAAAAGTAATAGTCGTTGAGTTGTTTGAGTTGTTCAATGCATGAGATGTTATACAAATAAACTTTATCGTTAAGATATTTCTAAAAAATAAATCAGCGACTGTATAATCTGAAGAGCGATTTGTTCAGCTAATTTCTTATCTAAAACCAATAAGTAATTAATAAACTACTTTATTAATAAGTTTATTAAAGCATATCACGTGCATCAAAAATATTATAAATATGTATGGATAATAATATAAAATATTATTAAAATGTTTTTATAAATTTTATTTTAAAAATTAAAAAATGATTAAAAAAAAGCAAATAATTAAACTATTTATATAAAATTTTATTTTTTAGCTTTAAATTAAAATAAAATTTTGAAAATATTTAAATAAATTAAAAAGTTAGCACGATGTTACTTTTTGGTTATTACAATTTGTAACTCAATATATATTTTATAATTTTACCAATATTAAAATATATTTTGGTGTGTTTTATTTCGCCAAATATAAATATTTTACATTGTTTAAATAAAGAATATAAATGTAAAAAGTAATTTACAGTTTATAGTAAAAATAAACAATTTAATTTTAAAAAAATTTATAAAAATTATTTAATAGATAAATATAATAGACAACGTTATTTTATTTATTAAATCTCAATTTATATTAAAACTTTATTATGATTTAAACCAATATCAATTTATTTTATATTAGTTATCTGTAATATCTGAATCAAAATTATTACATTGTTTCAATTGTAGATGTTAAAATAATTAATTTAAAATTTATTTTGAGAATATAGTTATATTTTTAATAAAATTTTAATTCAATTATATTGTGATGTTAACTTACTCACTAATTTAAATCTAGAATTATAGTTAAAAATTTAATCATTTGATTCAAATTAATGCAAAAAGTGATTCAAATTTATTTGATTATTATTAATTTAGAAATACTTGTTTTTTATTTGATTGTAATTTATATTTTGTTATAAATTATATTTAATAATTATTTGGTTTAAATTTGCCATTGTAGTGCAACATCTAATAAATAAAATATATTTTTAAATATAATATAACAATCTGTAAAAACTTAAAAGTATAAATTATATTTTTATTTTATTTATGATAAAATAAATAATCGTATAATTTATTATATTGTCGGAATAAAATAATTTTATTTTTTGTAATTTTATACTTTTTTAAATATGAATTATATATTTTGCAAAATAAAATAATTGGAAAATATATTTTAGATTTTAATTTTAATATAAACAGATATTATTAAAACTTTTCATTAATAAAATATTTTTAGATGTAAATTTAATTATTTTTAGCAAACTAAATATATGTTTATTAAATTGAATTAAATTAAATTATATTTTTCAAAAATAATAATCATTTTAAAGATTTATATTAAAAATTTAATAGGTCTTGTCTCATCTTTTAAATACATTACTTAAAATTTAAACAATAAATAATTATTTGAATTTGTATATTTAAATACAGTTTATTACAATTATGAGATTTATTTTAATAATGTTTAATAACTGTATAATAATATTTTATATACATGTGGAATGCAGAGTTGAAACTAATTCATAATTAATTTTAGTTTTTGCATATTTAGTTTAAATTAATGACTATTTGTAAAACTCACATCAAATCTCATTTCAAACCTCTTATCAAACATATTGTCATTAAACCTAAATGACAAAACATAAAACAGATATAAAAGCATTTGTATAAAACATAAGATTATTATTATTAATGTCGCGACGAGTGTGAAAAGCTGTGTCTCAGTTCTCACAAAAACATTTATTTAATTATTTTATATATAAACAAATGTTTAATTCAATTAACTCGTTGTATGTTATTCTCTGTGCTAATACATTCCGTTGTTATTTACGCTGCTATAGGCCGACATACTGGTGCTCATCATTTAAACCTATTTAAATCTTTACTTTAAGTATGTCGGGCCGCACAAGGACAAGGAACGCATGCAGCATACTTATTTTGTGTATTAAATAAATTGTATTTTTATTAAATTGTTTATTCCTTTTGAATTTAATTAATTTATTTATTATTAATATATTTTAATATAAAAATAAGTTATTAATTATTTTTAAAAATTTTAATAAAATTAAATTTTGTTTAAATAAAATTTTTTATTACATCAATTAATTTTTATTCAAAAATAAAAATATTTTTTTAACTGTCAATGTTTTTAAATAAACTTTAATTTAAACTAATGTTTTTTTTAAATATTGCAAAATTTAATCCAACTCAAATTTGGACGACAAGTTCTGTGCATTATTTTTATTATGCCCGAGGGCTTTTCCCTGCACAAACTGGGGTTTCAATCCTGTCAGAGATTGTTCGGGAAGTAGTGATAAATAGTCTTCGTTTCTCCAATATTAATATTAATACTTACTACTAATATAATATATTCAAAAATTTAATGCTTTTTTACAAAAATTTATTTATTTAAAAATTAAACACGATTTTTGAATAGGTTTTTAAGTATTGTTATTAAAAAGCAATTTGTGTTTGTATTTTAACTAATATAAATATATTTTAATACAATTAATATTAAAAACAAATAAAATAACAAATTTTTACTATATATGTCAAAAGACAATTTTAATGAAAAACAATAATAAAAAATTATAATTTAAAATTAGAAGCTTGATATAAACTCTATATTTTGAATAAACGAATAAATAGTTATTAAATTGTAAATTATATTAAAATTTTACTTTTTACTTATTTTAAAAGTTAACTTTTATTAATTGGCGTTCCAAAAACCTTTATAATATTTTTATCAATTAATAAACAAAATAATTTGCTAACAATTATTTATTTTCAATTTTTTATTCAAACAAAATTAAAATTTTTTCAATAAATTATTAATTTAAATAAATATATTTTTGTATTCAATGTTTGGTTGTTTTGAAAACACATAATTTGATAATAAAAGTAATTCTTACTTTAGTTCACAACGTTAATTGATTACAAACTTGTAATATTTTTGAACAGTTTCAAAGACTGCCTGTCTTTTTCATCAGCAATTGATCTATACTGAGACCAATAATGCGTTTACCGAAACAATGGAGAGAATGTGTTGGGAGAGAGTAATTCGAGAACTGCTTAATACTTTTACTGTATTTATGTGTTTTGGACTTTAAATTATTTAAAATTTCGGTTATTTATGACTATTTATACAAATTCTGGTATGCGATACAACTTTGCAACAGAATCATATATTTAATAAATTATATATTAAATTTAACATTGCCGAACACTTTTTTAATACACAACATAATGTAAATTTTTAAAACCTAAAATAGTTTACAAAGAAACTAATGTTAGAGCAAGGAAATTTTCAAAATACTGGTTAATTGAAAAATATAAACTCTTATCAAATAATTTAATGAATGACCAGCAAAATTCTAAAACTTGCATACTTTCCCAATATGTTAGGTTAATTAATCAAAAATAATTAAATTTTTACTGTAAATACGCAAACTATATTAACTTGAAACATTGTAATTGCACAGTAACTAGCTTTCGATATGAGGGCTAGTTCTGTTGCAAAGTTGTATAGCATAACAGAATTTGTATAAATACTCATAAATAACCGAAATTTCAAATAATTTAAAGTTCAAAACACATATATACAGTAAAAGTATTAAGCAGTTCTCGAATTACTCTCTCCCAACACATTCTCTCCATTGCTTCGGCAAACGCATTATTGGTCTCAGTATAGATCAATTGCTGATGAAGAAGACAAACAGTCTTCGAAACTGTTCAAAAATATTACAAGTTTGTAATCAATTAACGTTGTAATCCAAAGTAAGTATTACTTTTATTATCAAATATATTTTTGTTTATTTAATTAATTTAATATAACCTAAAATAGTACAGTGCCCTTCAGATGTATGTCCCCAACAACGATGTAGTCACAGTATTCTCTAAACCAAACATTTTTAATTAACCTTATAACTTAAGGGGTAATATTTAAATCTAAAAAATTGTATATGTAAATAAATATTAAATAAACCATACCAACGTGTTAAGCGCTAAATAAATTTACTTAAATATTTTAAAACAAAGATTAAAACCATAATTAAAAATTTTATAATTAATTTAATTTTTATATATAACTATATTTTGGACACAGTCTTGTTTACAATTGCAATTTACCTCAAATATAAATTAATAAAATAATGTAATGCAAAATTAAATTAATTATAAAATGTTTAATTGTAATTTTAATTTTTATTTTAAAACATTTAAGTAAATTTATTTAGCGCTTATCATGTTGGTATGGTTTATTGAGTATTTATTTACATTCACATTTTTTTAATTAAAATACCACCACTTAAGTTATAGAGTTAATTAAAAATGTTTGGTTTGGTGGATACTGTGACTACATCGTTGTTGGGGACATACATCTAAAAGGCATTGTATATATAAATATATTTGTATTGCTTGCATAAATGATGTAAATATAGCATAAACCTATATAATTCTTTAATGGATCTTATATACTGTATATTTAAAATATTCAATAATTTTGTGTTACAAATTAAAACCATATTTGACCAATTATACAAATAATTTTTTTTAAACATAGTTATTAAAAATTGTGTTTAAAACTAATTTATTTTTTTGTACACTTTAATTAAATGTTAAAATCGTTTTACATATTGACTTTTCATTAATAAATTTAAAATAAATTTAAGATTTTATATTTTCCGGTTATATTTAACAAAATAATTAAGAAAACAACAAAAAGACATAAAAATATTTTTAAAAGATTCCAGTTATTTATACCGCAAATGTTTAAAATTAATTTATAAAATTCATAATTAATTTAAATAAATAAATATCTAATTTTATCATGTTTACTAATATATTTATAATTATAAAAACTAATTCTATTTTTAACAATAACAAAAAAAACACCGAGGGTCTTGTAGGCCAAATTAATTATTTTTATTTTATTTTAGTAAATAAATGTAAACCTCAAAATTGTTTTACAGTTTAAATTTTAAAATATTTATCAAAATAATTTCTAAGTTATGATTAAACAAGTATTTTAATGCATTTTTATTAGTAATTACGACTAAATAATAAAAATAATTTCTTAAAACAAAATCAAATTTATCCAGTACAATTTAAATTATTTAACCGTTCTATCTATATTTATAAATAAAACTGTAAATCATTTTATCAATTTTATTTATTATGGAAATTGTGCCCAATTTTGATTGCACATTATTAAAAACGCATTAAAAATAAAAAAAATAAAAAAATATATTTTATTTTAATAAATATTTAAAATAAAATTTAAAAACTGCTGCTTGTTATGGAGCCATAGATATGATAATCTTTTGAAAATATTAGTCAAAATTTTAAATGTTTTGATCAAAACACAACTTATTTTAATATTTGGTACAAGTTTGGCTTTTAATTTGGCAATAATTGTTAAAAATTAATCAGGTTTTCTCATATATATTTTTTAAAATAAACAATTTTAAATTCTATTTGTTAAAAAATACGTTTGATATTAATTAAAATATTACCAGCTTAAAGATTACGGTTAAGGACATACGCTATATTAGTTAATTGATTGTTCAAGATATGGTTTACAAAACTGATAATTTGTCAAAGATTAAATATTAAAAATCAGTAACTGTATATCAATTCTAAAAAAATTTAATTATTAACAATTAATATTTTAATATAAATTACAATTAATAATTGTTAATTTAACACAAATTTATTATGTTTTTAATTTAGTCATATTTATAATAATTATAATTTTAAGTAATATATAAAAAGATATTTATTCAATAATTTGTTTTTAAAAAATGTTTCTCTATTATTCTATAATATTATTATATTCGTTTTAAAGATTAAGTTTTTAAGGGTACAGCAGTAGACAAAAAACTTGTATAAATTGTGTCGTTATTTTTATTTAGTCGCATTTCTTATACAACTAACAGTGTTAGTATGTTAGGTTTTGTTCCGTTAATTGTTTCGACAATTTAGATTAGGTTTTGTTTAATATCCAATGTGTGATATCAGTTAATTAAATTTTAAATATAATTTTATTGTAAATTTTCCTATTTATTTATTATTGTTTATAAATAAAAATCAATTCATTATTAATAAAGCATTTTTAATGTTTTAAATAAAGTAAACAACGTTATTTTATATCTAATTTTTAATTAAAAAATTAATAATTTAATTCGTATTTAAAGTTATTGTTATTTATAAAATTAAATAAATTTGTAAAATTTATAAACTGTAATTTATTATTTTAAATTATTTCAATATTGGTAAACAGCGTTATTGGTGTATGTTAAGATTACATAAGAGACTGTAAATCATTATATTAAAAATATCTATAATTAAGTAAAATCAGTAAAATTTATAAGAAAAAAATAAGATTAAATATACAGTAAAACCTAGTTAAAAGTAAATATTTATATATTTATATTATGTGTTTAATGTAAGCGTTTGCAAATATTATTACATAAATTGTAAATAGATAAAATTGTTTTTATTTTTAAATTATAAAAAATAGCAAATGATTTTATGCCAGGGTATGAGACCATTTAATATATGATTTGTTATGTTAGCATTTGATTAAAGCACAATTTTTACATACAGTGCGCAAAAATTATAAATATTAAAATGTTGATTTGATTAATTAGCAAATTTTAATTTATTTAAAATTTTGATATGCCAGAAACGGTTTGATAAACTGTCATTTAATCAAAAATTTCAATAAAAATTTATTAAAAGTTTTTCTATCAATTATTTGAAATCTGAATAGCTCAAATTTTTTAAAAATAAAATATTATTAAATATTGTAAATCTTTATTTTTAATGTGTATTTTATGATTTAATGTTTAAATATGTCATTTAATTTGTTACATTTTGTTAAAAATATTAATTAGTTTTTTAAAAATAATTTATATTATATTATATTAAATTGATTGTATTGTTAAATGTTAGTAGGAAACGGAGCAAAGATAAAAGTGTTAAGTCAGCAATCAGTACAAACGGTACAGATTTACTATCTAAAAATAAGAATTATTTATTGAGTATAAATGAATGCCATACCATGCGATTTGTAACAGTTTGTAAATATAATATCTTTAAAGTAGTTGAGAAATTATTCTAAATAAATGATAATAAATTAAATTTTAACGCTATTAAAAATAACTGTTTATTTAATTAGTAATCTTCAAAAGTTGTTCACATCTCCAATAGTAAAGTCGACACTAAAACGGTTTTATTTTGGGCTAATTTTAGCACTACTCATCTTCAATAGATAAAAGTCGGTGCGCGCAAAGTTATGCACTTTGTTTCTTTTTTTCCTTAGCTTTTTTTGGTGGCGGGTTGTCTTCACCATCGCTGAAAGCCCAAGTGCGCAAAGTATGCCTTCTTCGCGCCGGCGACATTAAAACAAACAATGGCCCTCTTTAAAATTTCTCTACGTTATAACACTTTAATATCAACGGTATTAAAAATAAATTATCCGAACTATACCTACTCTGCCATTTTTTTTTGCCTAAAATATTAGCCTTCTAAGAAATAAAATCCTTTAACTAATCTTATATTTTCTTAATATTTAACGCTAAGCTAGGACCGCACAAGTAAATCCATTTGCGTAATTATCCTATATGTTCACCAATTTATAAACTACTCTATCCGCTTAAACTTTTTTCTGCTCCATATACGCAAACGTTTATATAAATTTATTTTTTATTAAAAATAAAATTTTACTATTTTTCCTAGTTAAATTAATAAAATCCACAACTTTTTTTGTTTTTCTTTTTTGACCAATTTCTTGTTCAATTCATAAATAAACAAATAAACATTCTTATCTCTAATGCAAAAGTATAAACGTTGGCAAATTTTTTTCCCGTAACCATAAAACTTTCCCACATTAATTGACCATAAAAACTATAAAATAACATCTACACACCTTCTCATGAAAGAGTTTTTTAAAACATTTTTTCAATCTCAGTCTTCCCAATCACTCCACTCAAGCACTCTCCCTAATAAAACAACACATCATTACTACCAGTATAAACAATTCAATACAATAACACACAATCTATAATTTACTAATAATGTCAAATTAGGTATATGACAACACATATTAATTGTAATATAATTTTTGGTTAAAAATTAAAATTTTCATTTAAATTAAGTTACAAATTTAATTATTGAATTTCATATATATATATTCGTTAAATTTTTTCACATGATTATTAAATCAATATAAAATTTTGATATATTTAATTATTTCCATGTGCCGCTATTATTTAGTATATATATATTTATTACTAAAGTATAATTAAAAATCTATTTTTACAAATAAATTTATAGCAATATAAATAGTAACAATAAATAATACGTTTTAAATTAATAATAAATTTTTTGTTAAAATTTTTTTAAAAATAAACTGTTATTTAATTTAAAATTTTTACAAAACTTTAATCCAAATTTTTAAATAAAATATTTGGCAATTTTTCGAAACTTTTAAATATAAATTATTAATAATGCTAATAAATCTTTGTTTTTTTAAGTTTTATTTTTGATTTAATGTTAAAAAATGATATTTATTTTATTGCAATTTGCCAAAATCTTAAATATAGTTTTTATAACATAAATTAAATTTATAATAAATATTATTTAAAAATAATAATTTAAAAATACAATGTAATACTACTATTACTACTATTCATAGTCCGAAGCCTTTCTTTGTGCACAACCTGTAGTGAGGCCAGGAATCATCACGTCAACGTTAGGTATTGTGACGAGGATAGTGTCACAGTTTTAAGAGCACATACCTGAACGCTCCGGATACGTAGATTAGTGGTTATTAGGTTAGCGTATACTACCAGAAGGCCCGTAGTCATTCTAGCTTCAACTCACGCTTAGAATTTTTTTTGTAAAAAAAATTCTTACCACAGCTAGGGTTTGAACCCAATAACTCAGGGTTAGAGAGCGGACGCATTACCACTGCGCCACCCGCCTGAGCTAAAATAAATAAATTAATTAAACTATTAAACTAATTTTTGATAATTTTTGATAAATTTAAATAATGTAAAATAATAGTTTTTAAATAGTTTGCAATATTCAATTAGCATATAAGTCAAAAGTATTAAACAATAAACAGATATATTTTTGTAAATGTTTGCAAAATTTAACAAAAATATTAATCGCAATTATTATAAATAATTATAATATTTTTAAATATTAGTTTAAAATTTATGATTAATATTTTTAAACAAAATTTAAATTAATAATATTATTTGAACAATAACAGTTTATATTTCAGTAAACCTATAAAAATATATTTATTAATATATAAATTTATTGACAAAATGTTTAATTATTAAAAATTATTTTTAAAATCTATTGAATACGTTAGTATTTAAACTGTTTGAACGCAAAAATAAATTTTTAACGAATCTAGTTTGTGCGTAATTGGTTTAAATTAAAGTAGTTAATAAGAGTAAGCCGGCTAAGGGGTGGGCGGGCAACCAAGGAAATAAAAATAATTTGAAGTGGGTTGGGGTGGCATAGCATTTGAGTTAAAATCTTTACAATATTTAAATAAAAAATATTTAAAAACTTTAATTAAATTTAGTATTTGAGGTCGATATAAATTATAATAAAACTTAAAATGTTTTTGTTAGCCAAAATTTTTTATATATTAATTAAAATTTTATTTTGAAATAAGTGAAAAATTTGTTTTTAAATTAGAATAATATATGAGATATAAATAATCATAAATAAATAAATTATGTAAACTGTAATTTATTGTAAAATTATACTTTAATTTAATTACAATTATATAAAATAATAAATTGGGCTTTCATCTATTAACGATTCAATAATATTTTGAATTAAAAATAAAATTTGTTTATTTCATGCTATACATGTATGTTTTTTGTTTTGGTTTTATCTAATATATTAAAATTTATTGTGCATTATATGTTAGATATTTTAATTTTGTATAAATTATTTTAAAACATAGATTCAAATTAAACAAATAAATGAAAAAATAACTAGAGTTTTAAATTATATTCATATTGATAATTTTATTTTAAAATATAATATATTGCAAAAAATCACATCATATTTATTTATTTATACTTATTAAAATTAGAATTAATTTGCAGTTAATGTTAATATTGTTGCGTGCGTTCCCCATCCTTGTGCGGCTCGACATACAAATTGTGTAAAGTCCGATAGGTTTGGGTGATGAGCACCGGTATGTCGCCAATGAGAGCACTATCAAACAGCGGAAGGTTTGGGTGCATTGAGGCCGGGAAGAACACAAACAACGAATCAATTTGAATATAACTTTTATTTTAATAAATAATAATTAGTTAGAGTGAGAGCACAGAACTTCTCACTCTTGTCTAGGGACTACATAAGGAATACATAAAGAATACATAAGGACTACATATTGTGTTTAGGTTTACATTGTCTTATATACTGTATAATGTGTGTGAACTTAGATTCGGATGACAAGTGTTTGATATCCTGTTTGATATGAATCTGATATATAATCTACAAATAGTCAGTCAGTCATACAATTCATATACAAATCATAAATTGAACTTAAACTTGGTCAGTTATGAATAGTGGCTCTTTATGAGTACCACATTATAATAACTAAGTTAAACAATAAAGATATGCTTTTTACAAGTTAAATTAATAAAAAATTAAAGTAAACATAATTTTATGATTTTAAAATTTAGCTAGTCGTAATTATTATAATAATTGTAGCATAGTTATCTAAATTTTAAAATCATAAACATATGTTTACTTTAATTTTTTATTAATTTAACATGTAAAAAGCATATCTTTATTGTTTTGCTTAGTTATTATTAGATGTACATTTTAAATTTTACATTTTGAATTGCAAAATACCAGCTAATTAAATTTTAATGGCGGATTTACATAGTTGTAAAGTGATTTGGTCTGGAGTGCGGTTTTTTCTACTACTTGACTTTTGGTCACATACATATGATCCTGACTGTATAGTTTACTAATATAATATAAAAGGTTAAAATATATTTTATCATTTTATTATTTTTTAATTTATAAATTAAAATTAAAAACGTGCTTAACATCTAAATTATTTAAAAACTTATTTATATAGATTTAATTAATATGTGACATTAACAAGTAAGTAATGTTCCCACATTTTATTGCTGAGAATTTAGATTGAGATAATGTTAACCAATAGTATTGCTTTCAATGGTAATTAAAACCAATCTAACATAACGCTGATACTGCATTACAATGTTATTTGTTCATAACCAGAAAGTTTTTTTAGTTCAAAATAACAATATTTTCCCAATTAAACCCCCGAAAAAGTTAATTATAGTTTAAATCAAATTAGAATTTTAAAACTTCAAATTGATAATTATTTGCTTATTCATTCAATTTTTAAACTTAAAAATTAATAAATTTTGCAAAGTTCAATTTTGCTTTTATTTTACAAATTTAAATGTTATAGACAGTGAAAAGATAGAAAATCAAAATGTTTGTTAAATTTGATAACATTTGTTATAAATCCCATAAAATATATCTGTAATGTCTACCGACGGCGACCAGTGTCAAAGGCAAATGTGTTGTTTTTGTATGCTTAGCAATGTTAATTAACTTTTTTAAACTTTGAGATTTCCCAAAATCTGGTAATTGTCATTTATTTAAATTTTTTAAATATGAATATATTATTTATAAATAAAGTTTTTATTAGTTTCAGAAAAGATATTTAGTTTTCGATAAAGTTTAGAAATTTACAAAAAAAAACTTAGAAATTAAAAAAAATAAAATATGAATCAAATTGAAATAAAATATTAAAATTTTTATTCATTATTTAATTAATTTTTAAATAATTTTTTAAACACGACTTATAAATGATGGCCACTTTTCATAAGTCGTGTTTAAAAAATTATTTAAAAATTAATTAAATAATGAATAAAAATTCATACCAACACGACTTGCAAAACTCAAATTTGAGAAAAAATATTTAAAATTAATTATTTTCTGTTTTAGACCAAAAACAAAACTCTGTTCATAACTTTGTCTTAACTAATATGAAAGAAATGTATGTTTATTTATAGCATTTATCAAGGTTATTTGTTTAAAGTTACACAAAATCAGCTAATGCTATTTAAGCATTTAATAAAAATGTTGATAATAACAAAGTTTACATTAACAGTTGTGTAAGCATTTGAAAAATATGTCACTTTTAGACAATTTTGAGATTTCAAAAATATTGCCAATAAATGATAAAAATAAAATAAAAATATTTAATATTTTTAAATACAATTTAAATCAAAATATAATATATATCACAAAAGAGGATAAAGTGTTTTGTTTTGGTTCTGATATTTGTTGTATATGTGGAGTAAAATACTATAAGACTGTAAAAGAGCCGCAAATTATAGATGAGTTGTGTTTTCAAAGTATACGAGAATTTCATTTTGGATATGGAATATGTGATATTGCGTTTGCTATTAATAGTGATAATGAATTGTTTAGTTGGGGTAACAATGCTTGGCGTCAATTAGGACATGGTTATTATAATTTTGATATATGCACACCGAAAAAAAATAGTTTGTTTTTCAAATAATAACATAAAAATAGTGCAAGTAAGTTTTGGTCAGGGTCATATTTTGGCGCTTTCAGCCGATGGTTGTGTCTATAGTTGGGGCAGCAATACATACGGTAAGTGCGGTTGCAATAATGAAGACACAGATATTATTTTGACTCCAATTAGTTTGAAAACAGTATTAAAACACAAAATTCAATCAATTCATTGTTCACACTATAACTCATTAGCGGTTACTGTCGATGGATATGTCTATGGTTGGGGCGATGATGAGTATTGCAATTTGGATTTTTTACCTAATAAGTCTGCTAGTAATATAAAAATACCAAGATTAATAAACGTAAATAAAATAAAAACAATTGAATCAGATGGTTTGACCACATATTTTCTAACATTTGAAGGAATTATTTATGCCTTTAATAACTACATTAATGCAAAATCCAAAAACACAAATCCGATTGCAATCGAAAGCCAAATTAAATTTAATGATTTACATAAAGTTTATTTTGATAATGTTGTCTGTGCCGTTTCTATGGATGAAATTTATATTTTAGATAAACTGAATTTGAAAAAATCAATTTATAATAATTTATTCGATTATTATTGCAAAGAGAGAAAAATTACATATAAAACAATTAATATTGAACAAGGTAATATTTAATGTACTTATGCTTTTTTAAAAATTAATGACATTAAAATTAATAAATTAACAATATTAACTTATATCAAACATGTTTAAAAATTATAAACTTTAAAAGTACTAATAGTTAATATAAAATTAAACAAAATCAAATATTAACTTTTTAAACTAAAATTTAAAAAAATTTTAAACTAGATATTAAACATAAAAATATAAAATTTAAATGTAATAAAATAAAGGAGGTATCCGTCGAGAATTACGGTGCAAAAATTTTTAGAACTTTTTAAAATTAAAAGAATAGGCAATTTGAAAAATCTTATTTAGAACTTTTCTGTTTAAAATGAAACAAAATTCTAAAATCAGGTCATGTAAAAACTAAAAAACTAAATCAAATGACATCAATTTTATCTTCGGGAAATGATGGAAAAGTTATCATTTTCATGAAGATTTTTTTTCGATAATAAGTTTAGTAGCGGTTCCCTAGAAATATCTTAACTCACAATACATTCACAAATCAATTCTATCTTAAGTTTTCTATTTTTAACTTATTATTTATTTGAGTAATTTTATAGTAATCACATTTTTATCAATCAACTTATTTAATCAAATTACTTGTTTTCAAAATTAAACAAGTAAAAGTTGATTAACAATAATGTGATTACTATAAATTTACTCAAATAAATAATAAGTTAAAAATGTAAAACTTAAGTTAGAATTGATTTGTAAATGTATTGTGAGTTAAGATATTCTTAGGGAACCGCTACTAAACTTAATATCAAAAACAATCTTTATGTACATGCTTGACATAGCACTTGCATCGCTTGTCTACATAAAAAGTGGTGCATTCATATAGATTGTTACGTTTGGTCGGATAATTCCTTTGATAAATTAGTTGAAGAATGTTAGGCCGCATTTAAGGTTAAACAAAATTGAACGGTAGAAATTATTTTTAGTTCTTTTACTCAACAAACTCAGTCAATATTTAAAAGATTTAAAAAATATTTTTGAATCAAAATAAATATTTATTATCTCTACAAAGTTTGGATTCTTTGTACAACAATTTTAACCAAATGTTTTGTTAGCATAATATTGGGTTCGTTTTTGAAATAGAAAATTTCACCAATGGTTGAGACATTAGATGATTTACATTTATAAATAATAAATATCTAAAAGTCTTAGCTCAAGATGTAAACAAAAGTATTTTTAAAAATATTATTCAGAATAAATTTTACAATTTAGGAAGGATTTGTAATAATGAAGATCATGATCGCAGAGCACTTAATAAAGCAATTAATATTTTAAAGAGAAAATTGTTTTGATAACTGATACATCATTTATAAAACAATATAGAATAATCGTCAGATAACCACTAATAAATTCAATTATTATCTAATGGCAGAAATGTCTTCAAATTACCACCAATTAGTCCAATTATCATCTAATAGTAAATTTACATACACAACTTCCGTACGAAAAGAACACCGAAAACACAAACAGATAAAGTAAAATTTTTTATTAGATTATAATTTGATCATTTAGTGGCTATCTGAAGACATTTTAAAATTAAATTAAAATTATTAATTATATTTTATTAATTTTTATTTTTAGTCGTAATTTATTGTTTAAATTGTTGTTACTTCACGAATGAGATGAAAAATAAAGCGTTTAAAAAATTCCCTACCATGTGAAAATAAGTTTTTGGCCAAAATTTTGAAGAAAATTTCTCCCCTGATTTCCCTTTAATTGGCCGATCTTCTCGATTTCTGATATTATATAATAAATAAAATTTAAAATCTATATTCAACTTGTAGTAAAATCATATTGTTTAATTTTGTATAAATAACAATTTTATTTTTTGGTAAAACATTTAGAAGGTATATTTATTTTATTACAGCTTGTAATTTTGCACAAGTTTTTACATGAATAATATTTAAATATATTTAACGATACAATTGTTTGCGTAATTTGAAATTTTTCATTAATTAAAATTTTAATTTAAAAATATAGTAGAAATCATTATTTTATTCAAAATTAAGTTTACTTCTAATTAGTAATTAGCTTTTGGGACAGTAATACAATTGTAACTAAACAAGCAACATTTTGAGTCCAGTCTTGTATTCGATTGATTCGATACATTTTATACTGTACAACTATTTATTTGCATTATAAGTTGCACTTTAAGTCTAATTTATTGAATTTCTACAAATTATTTATTATTTACAAATTCTGAATTTCTGTGACAAGCTAAGTCTCAAAACAGAATTTGTAAATAATAATAATAGTAAAGGTTGTTATTGAAAAATACCAGATTATGTAATTTATACTGTTGTGACAATTAAGAATAAATTTCTTATATTTTTTAAATTATTTAAAAAAGTTTATTTGTTTCTATAATATCCAGATAAAATTTTAGAAAAATCATTTATAAATGTTTTATTATCATTTAATTAATAGGTTATCTAAATATGTTTTAATATAATTTAGATATTCTATTTATCATTATATTTTGTTTGACTTTTATTTCTAATTGAATTAAAATCTATCAAACTATAATAAATTTTATTTTTGAAATTTTATACAAAAATATTTTTTATTTGTTTTAAGTTAATGAAAATAATATTTATTTGACTTTTAGTAAAATTAAGTCAAAAAAATTATAATGATAATTTTAATATTTATAATATATTAGTAGTATATAGTGTGTCCGGCCGTGGGCGTGGCCTGTGACGTCATGGGCTGCACTACAGTACGAGCCTATTTTCGAGACGTACTTTATGGAGGG
>JAQFXP010001929.1:0-16983 GCA_034693685.1 Belba bartosi
GTACGACTAATAAATAGTTAATGCAATGCAACCAAATGTAATGTCTTTTGCAATGCTTTTCGTGCCTTTCATGCCTTCTCTATCGACGGTATGTCTGTATGTGTCTGTATGTGTGCGCATAAGCATTGGCGCAATGTATTGGCAGAGAGTGTGTTGTGTGTTGTGTGTGATGTGCGGTAATAGCGATTCCTCGCACAGCACACATCGCATGCTTTTAGTATATGTTTAGTTTGGGCTTTATCTGAAGCACCAAATCCTTATAACTTCAAAATCACATAACTTTTCTTCGCCAGAAAAACAATAATACCATAAATTAAAACTGACGGCAGACTAAAAATACAATCGATTGGGTTTTAATTGAAGCTAACTTTGCTTTAGCTAACCAACACATCTAAGCATTTGAAAGCCGACCTAATCAGCCAAACCAACACACTTTCACTCTATTGGAGGTAAGAAGCGCTTTAAGACTCAATCATTTTTTACTTTATTTTCTTTATTTTTAAGCTTTAGTTTTTTATTTTCAATCGAATCATAATCTTTTGATTTTTTGTGTTATTGTTTTAGACTTAATTAGAAATATTAATAATCTTAAAATATATATCTTTTCATAATTAAACTAATAATTTCATTAACTTCTATAACGATAGCACAGAATAGCTGAAAAAATTAAAAAATAAGAATTTTAATCGAAAGCAAAACCCAAAGTAAAAAATATTTGAAATACGGATCTTGTCAATTTTTATATTTCTATCAAAGCTAACTTCGGAAAATAATCTACATTTTTATAACTCAATTAAAAACGTATTCATTCAATCGAATATTAACATTAAAAGTGTATTATGTTAGATATCACAAATTATCATGCTCAATACTTTCGATCTTTTATTTTTATATTATTTGCTGTGAATTTTTTAAATAAAACATTATTTTTGGAAAATGATTTGAAATAAATGAGATTTTGAGGAAAAAATAATAAGACTATTCTTAAAATAAAATATACATGTTACTTGTATAACATGAACGATTCTTAACTTTAAAATTCAAATCAGGTAGTGATGAGCAGAACCGAACAGTTAGGTAATGGAAGGCAAAGGCATTACATCTTATTTTTTATTGCCCCAACTCTTATCAGACATATTCATCGAGAATATTAAGAACTGTTATAATTCACTTCTAAACGGAATTAAAACTTTTTTTGTAGACATGATTAGGTCAAGGCTTGAACTATGTTCTCCAGCTTTATGTTTGAATTTTTCTTTCAAACTTATAAATCAATCAAAAACTGTTATCAGAACTGCATGTGAATCAGACCTTGTGTTCGCAGAATTGCTACTCTATATGCAGATACAGATTGTTTTCCATTTTTTCATATCTGTTTCGATCGTATTTTTATACTTTTTTATAATTAATAAAAACGAGTTATTTTGCCAAAAAATTATAGAAATATCCAAAAGAATGTCTAGCTGAGAATTTTATTCGATATAAGAAAAACTAGTATTTATTATCAGAAACTGTGAATAACCCGAAGCTATTCTGGCAAAACACACATTTGAGTCGACGAACATTTTAAACAACTACTGCATTAAGCGAATGAATGTTCGCTTTTTACCAGTTTTCTAGTCTGAGCCGCCAGTCAGGCCCTGACTGACTAACACTTATTCGAATATTTGTCTTAATTCTTAGGGATAGTAGAAAGTCGAAAGAGTTAGGAATTGACCTGAAATTACAATCGCATTGGTTTTAAAAAACAACTAAAATTCACTTTAATTATCTCGAAATGATTTTGCAAGAAATTCTTGTTTGAGAAAAAACGAATAATTTAAACAAAACAAATTTAATTAAAACAAGTCTTAAACTTATTTTTATGCAAACTTTAAGCAAAAAACTTGAGTTAATGCGATTACGGATTGAGAAGCAGTAAAAATGGAGTGAAAACTATCAAAATATGCCATATATTTGCGAAAAAGTGTATTTTTTAGGAAATCTGAATTCAAGTCATTATATTTTTAAATTTTCTAATTTTATGCCTATAGTCGAACACAAAAAGAGTAAACTTTGAATTAAAATCAATAAATAAAAAGTGTTTAGAACTCCGAGCGACTACTTATGGGAAGATTAAAATTGCCAAAATTTTAGCATTACTTACTTTTCTCATTATTTTTTTATTTTAATTTTTACCATTACTCACAGTATTTGTAAATTTAGTCTTCTATTCATTTGGACTGATGTTTCTTTAGAATATGATTTTAATTTAAATATTTATTGTAAAGAATATTTAAATTCATGAGTCAGTAGTAATGTTTTGAGAGATAACATAAAGGAAAGAGCGATAAGATTCAAATGAAACGTATTTGAGATATTAAGCCAAAGCGAAACTATTTTCATATCTCATCATATTATGTGTTTATATGGCTCTAAACTGATGAGAATTGTGAAAAATAATGTAATATTTGGAAAAGTGGTTCAATATTTTTATTTTATGAAGTTCATAAATATCTGATGAGTCTATTTTGGTGAAAATAATTATTATTCTGAATCCGAGATCTTTATGGAAACTCTTCTCAATCGGCTAAATATTAATGATAACAAAGTTTGCATTGACTGCACTTTTTTGGCATTGAATCAAATGAGAGAACGAGAAATGCATTAATTTAAGCCCAAATAAAGCTTAATATACAAAACCATACATTATTTATTAGATAATAAATGCATAAATTTGTTGCTTATATTTTACATTGGTTTAAAATTTGTAATTTCCTAAAAGTTAATGGTTTTCAATGGAGCTAGCTGATAAAGCCGTGAATCTGGATAGTTATGACTTGTTTAAATTGTCAAAACTAATAGTCTAATTGAAACAACTAATTAAGAGAAGAGTATAGAATATTCATTAAAACTTATTTTTTATATTCATTAGTTTAAAGCGTATATCCAGTCAAAGCATATTTACGATTCAATTTATTTAAAATTTTGTTTTCTTAAACTTTAGTAAATAAATTCGTTTCAAATACCAAATTACTTATTATAATTTTTTTTAATACATACTATAACCGAATAATTAGTTGAATTTTTCAAAATTATTGATTCTTTTTAATGTTTACATAAAATATTAATATTGTCGTTAAAATACACGAAAGAATTTAAAACAGTTTGTACTTTAAATAAATTTATTCACTACTTCATTGAGTTCTAAAAAAAGAAGAATTTTTGAATATATTCATTGAATTTCTCCGGAATAGTCTAATGAATAACTAGTGATAGAGTTTGTGCTTTTGCAGGAATGCATAGAATTTATTTTATTTAGATTTTAAATACAATATATTTGTTGTTTTGTTTAATAAATTATTTGCAAGATTTTTCATAATTTAAGTTATGTATGAATAGTATGTTTTTGCTATTTTTTAGTCAACAGAATTCATTTGTAAACATAATGAACGATACAATTGTTTTAAAACTAAATTTTACGACTAAATTGAATAAATAATCTAAAGATCAGATAAGATTAGATTACGAGTCTAATCAATCGACTAATAAATAAGTTATAAGTTATGAGTAGAGCATAATTGAGTGAAACGCAGAGAATATGAGAACAGTATTGGAGTATTGGTGCATAAGACAGATGAATGAATAGTTGATTGCAATTGTCAATAAATAAAGTATAGAAAGTATAGAATGAATGCAATTGTAACGTCAATCGACAACCTGTTGCACAGTTGTCAATACAGAGAACATACATGTATGAGCCCAATATATTGTTACCAATTGTGAACTAATCTATATATACACTACTCTTTGGCCATCTCTTCATTACAATGATTGATATTTTCCTTATTCTTATAAATGTATTACATTTATATGAATTAATATAAAAATGTTAACATTGAGTGATTACCTTAAATCGTTTTAATATACACTTCTCTAATAGACTTTTCATTTATTATTAATTTCGATTATTTTATTACGAAAGAGGAATACTATTTAGTTTGTAATCAACTTATGCTTTCATTATTTAAACCAATTGCAAACACCTGTTGTTATGAAAGCACTCGTTATCATCACTATCTCTCACTCTTTTCACTATATTTCTCACATTTATATACCATTTCGTATCGAAAAACAAATCAATAGATCTCTAAACGATTGAAAAACAGATAATTTCAGAACTTATTTACTTAAAAAACCAAACACCAAACAAACACTTAAAACAATTACAACTTTTTATAAAAATGTTATTTTTTAGAATTCTTACACTTTTTCGGTTTGGATCAAAATTTGATTAATTGAAAAAAATAATTCTCATATTTTCTGAATAATACTAGTTTGAGAAAGTACCCTGCTAATGCTAACTTTTTTTTGCATTAGGATTCATGGCGCTTAGGCATATATTAAATATATTCTTTGAACCAAATTCTGTTTTAGTCGTATTTTATATTGATTTGGAGTTAAAACTAAATTAATCAAAAAGTTTGAGAATTGTTACAATATTGCAATTAATGTAGGCTTAGCTAAGCTGTAACTAAAATTTCCCCCTTTTCTGACTGAACATTTAATACTTCTGAGTTTTGGTTTGGATAATTGTACATGTATCTCTTTTATGTGTTTATTAAAATTTGGTTTAAATTTAATTAAATTAATTATATTTATTCTGTATTTGATTTAAATTCAATTAAGTTGCAAAATTGGCGAAAATGGTCTTTATTTTATCCACTCTATAACTTCTTAAGGTTTGGAGAATAAATATATTAAATGTATTATTTTCCCCCAGCTATGCCTTCCCTTACTCGGCCGACCTTGGCTAACCTTGAATTAATTGTTGTTTATTTATATTTTAGATGTTTAACAGATTTAATAATTACATTAAAAACTTTTAAATTAATTTTGATTATAAACTAAAATAATCTGTATTACTATGTATTTTTTAAATTGCTCTTGCTAGTGCATTAGCAATTGGTGTTATATTTTATAAATGTCTAATTGTATTATAATAATTTTAATAATGATTAAATTTTATAAACTTAAAATTCTTAATTAATCAATAATAAAATCTAGTGAATAAATGAAGTAATTTCCTTAAAAGCTTAAATAACAACCATTTTGTCAAATATAACTATTAATTAGTAATCAAAAAAGATATATATAAATAAAGTTATGAAAATATTTTATTTGAAATAATTATATTCTGTTAATTGTTTTGTTTGATAATTTTTTTTAAGTAAAACAAAATTTTAAATATATATTTAAAATAAAAAATATAAAGATATTCTAAAACCGAACTATCATTTTATGGCTCTGGGGTTTAAAGTCTAACAGAATTTAGATCCAAATTGTATTTAACTGAAATTTACTCTCTTACTTTGCAATTGACCTTTTTCATTATTTGTTTCAAAAATACTGCAAAACAAAGTTTTTGCTCAAATTTCATATATCATTACAAAATTAGATTTATATAAAAATAATTTTTGAAAATTCTTCTCAGATATCATAATTAAATTCGTAACCAACGCAAATAATTCGAGTAGAGGTACTGTAAATATTGCAAAAACACATGAATTCTAAGTTTAGGTGAATTTTCATTTTAAAAATAAATTTAAAACGAGCCTGAATAAAAAATTTGAGCCTATTTTCTCGGCAATCTTCATTGAGCTAAATTCAAAACGCTTTAAGTTTTAACAGCTAAATTTTTAATAGCCAAATCTATAATATCTAATCTCAAACATCTAAAATTGTTTATAAGTATAAAACGTTATTTTTATTGTGTTTAGTATGAGACAAATTTCATTGTTGTTCTGTAATGTGAATACACTTATTAAATAAACATTAATGTAAATATTTTGTTTGTATAATTGACCGAATTAATAATTTTTTATATTAATGATTGTTTAAGTAACGGGAATAAAGTATTTAATGTTTTTTCGTATTTATTTTAATATTTTATTTACATTATTAATTTTATTTGCGTTTATTTGCAATTTAATAAAATATTTTTATTAAATTTTAGTGAATTTAGAAGAAATAATGTTTTAAGTTATACTGTATTAAAAGTTTTAACTATTTTGCATATCTAGTCATTTGCTTTTAGATGTTTTGGACTTACAAGTTAGCTATTGTGCAATTATTTTGTTTACTTTATGGGAATAGCTGTTTTGGATTTAGCTCAAGTTTAAATTTATCATTTTCTCAATATATCTCTTTAGCTAAACCATGATTCGAATGATAGCTTGAATATTTGATTTTTATTAAATTTTATATATTGAAAATTTGCAGATATTTGACTATTTAAATTAAATTTTTTGATTTTTTACTATTTATAAAAAATTCTTTAATCAAATTTAAAATGTATGAATGTAAACTTTTGCACATATAAAAGTGGTTAATTGTTAAAATTACTAATATTTTTAACTTTAGTTTAATTTAAAAATTTAGTATATTTTTGTAATTATTAATTTGAACTTTTTAGAATTATTGTATGGGATTATAAATTATAATTGATAATAAATTTATAAAAATTTATAATATTTTTTATATTAATAATTTTTGTCATATAATATTTATTTAAAAAATTACTTTTGATTAGAACATTTTGAATTAGATTTATTTTTTATACTGTAATATTTTATGTTACGATTTGTAATTTTCAGAAACATTGCCGCATATAATGTAGAAAAGTTTGATTTATATAAATAGAAATCGAATAGATCTCAAATAGTGAAGTAAAGAAATAAAATTTATTTTAATGCATTAAGAAACATTTGTATTGCATTTAAAAGTAATGAATAAATGTTTAAGTTATTTTTTAATTTAGTAAATTAAATCTGAATTTTAAAAATAAAGTAGTTGTTTAAAGTAGAAATACTGGCCCCTCATATGTAGCTTAAATATTAAACTTAATTACTTTATATATTTTACATTGAAGTTTATTATTTAAATTTTTAGTATAAATATATTTGTGTTTATTAGATAAGCTATTATTAATATTTTAGATAAATGCTTATATTAACCGTTCAATTATTACAATTTTTGGCTGTAAGTAATATATCAACTTTATCAATTTATTAATAATATTTAGATGTTTTTAATTTATATTTTTTATTTTTTGTAAGAGCTTGTTATTTTTATTACAAAACTCAATTTTAAAACCTATAAAAATCTTATTTGGATTATTAGTTTTTTTTAAGTATGTGCGCTTTTCAAAATAAATTATTACAAACACTTGTTATTACAAAATATTCTTATTATATAATTTAACAATATGATTTAATACGATTTACGATTGCACACATAATTTAAACGATTTATTGTTATTTTTTGCAAAAATAAAGATAAAATAACTATATATTTGAAAACATATGTAAAGACGCAAAAAATGGTTGAAAATAAAATATAATTCTTATTGACAGCACAAGTGAACAGTGGTCGGGGAAAGAAGGGGTAAAGGAGGGAAAGGGAGGATTTGTCATTTTTAATAATTAGATCAAATATTGTATATATAATAGACTTTTGACTTACATGAGCTAAACTCAAGACTAATTAAATGTTATATTTATAAATGTGCTATAATTTGATTTAATTATTTTAGTTAAAATTTGAGAATTTTTTAATTTTAAATTTTTAAAAATATTTTATTATAAAAATTTAACTGCAATTTGGTTTGAAAGTTAATTTTTGGCTATTATTCTATTACTTACTATTCCATTAATAAAATTGATTTTTATCTACATTTTATTCAAACAAATACATAATATCTAGTAAAATCTTATCTTTTATTTTGTGAGATTGACTGCAAATAATGTAATTTTAATTTTAGACAAGTTTTGATGCTTTATATTCAAACAATTTTTAGTTAACATTTGTTTTTAATAATAAGTTTTGCTGAAAGTCATGTAAACCGCAAACAATACCTTAGAAATAACATTAGTTTACATCATATTATATGAATTGATGTTAAAATGTGTTTTGATATTAGTCTCTATTTGTATTGGGAAAGTGTAAGACTCTATCAATTATCTAATGGCATATATTTTATTGATGAGCTCTTCTTGTGCTCTCAATTAGTCTTTTCGTAAGGATTAGTATATTTTGTGGAAGAATCGAAAAAATAGTAACTCTAATGCACTTCACTTTGTCTTTCTATTTGTAATTCATATTCTCCAGACTTTTGATTTTGAGTTAATACAAATTTATTACAAACTCTGGACTAATTCAAATTAGACCAAAATTAGAGAAGAGTCGACTAATCTCATAATACAGAGCATGCAATCATTGATAATAATAAAATTAATTAAAAATACGTAAAATTATTATTATTGTAATAAAAGTAATTTAGATTACTTTTTCACAAAAATTGGCGTCAAATGCAATTCGAATCTAAGATCAAAATCATTTGATATAAATAAATATAGAAAATTGACGTATATTTGCTTTATATTAGGAATGGACATAAAAACTATTAATTCATTATTACTGAAAATATTACAGTATTTATACGAATTAATGTTTTTTTGATTGAAAGCTTTGCTTTAATACAAACCTAACACATTGAGTCAATATTTGCTAAATAAAACTTTTTTCGATTTCATCAAAAAATTATATTTAAGAAATAAAATAAATGTTAATTAAAGAAAATACACAAATATTAAATATATTGTCGGTTTATTTATTGCTGATAATTAAGTTAATTACTAATTGAATGAATAATCGAAATATTGGAAATTAAAAATTATATTTATTATTAAACAATTAAGATAAATCAATAAAAACAGGATTAAGCAAGGTTGGTCGAGTTAGAAAAGTATTTAGGCTTTAATTTTATACATCAGTTATCCCTGGTTAATTTATATATTATTTTATTGTTGGCAATATAAAAATAATGCTTTAATTTATAAGTGAGTTAAATCAAAATTTTCTTTAATTCAATTAATATAAATATTATTCTAAAAGTTAATTAAACAAAATTAGTTCATTAATGATGAATGAGAATATGAATGCTTTTAAAACTATTGCATTTAGTATATATTAAAAAATTGAAGCAAACAATTAAAGGCATTATCGCCAAAAGTCTTGCAGTTTCTCAAAGTTGTTAAACAAATTAAATTAATTAAAGAATAAAACTCTAATCTAACCAGAATTGCAAGCCTTGAATCTTAAACTTTTTTAATTCTTAAGTTTAAAATCAGAGATAAACAAAATTAAATTAAATTAACCATAAGCTGAAATAATGGCTAATTATTCTATGTTTGGGTTTGAGTTTGGGTAGAGTTTAGTTAGTATTGGTGTAATCGATGTTGGCATCAATTGTGTGGTTCAGGAAATTGTCAATTTGTTTGTGTTGTTGTTCGACTCAAACTTATTGTTAGTCTTCGTATGCTTTCCTAACTTTAGATACTTTGAATATACAGTTAGTGTATATTCAGTATATTCAGTATATACTGTACTTTATATTCTATATTGTATATACAGTATATATATTGTGTATTCTATTGATTTATTATTATTTCACTATATTTTACGTCTTGTTCTCTAAGTATTATTTAAGTCGATCCAAAGCGTGATCTCAACCGAACTTCTTTATCTGAATGTCTGAATGCAGGCAAAGCTTATACTTCTGACTCCCACTTACCACAGACGGAGACGGCTGTCCACGGCTTCTCCACCTCAGTGGGGGTTTTCTCGTATCCTGGGTTACCAACACTCGCATAAATCATTGCAGACTTCGCGCACATATCGACAATTCAATGCAATGTTCGCTATTCTAACGCTCTCTTCGATTCACAAATCTATTTAACGGCAATTCATACCAAACGGCAACAGTTCTTACAGTTCGTACAGTCCTAACAGTTCTAACATTCCTAACAGTTCTACACAATTGCTAAAATGTCGCCACTTTTCAACATTTTTTTTCACTTTCCGTCACTTCTAACAAAACTCTCTTCTGTTCCCTACCATTAGCTGACAATTCATAGAAACTAATGACTTATGAACTTAGTTTTCAAAGCAATAAATGTTAAACAAATAGCAGTAAATGTATTCTTTATTTCAAATTAGTTGAATTGAAAGTTTAAATTAAAAACATGTAATTAAAATTGCTTTAGAATAATAAAGCAAACTTAACTAGTTGATTGCACTTTCTATTCTGTAAACATGCTATTATATTTGGTATTACAAAAGGCCTGTATATCACAACTCAATATTAAGAACTTAATTGAATGGATTCAGTTGTGTCTAAAAAACAGTGAAGTAATGAATGAGTTTTTATTTAATTCTCTATCTCTATATAGAATAATGATTCTAAGAGTTTGCAAACAAAATATAGTCAACTTTAGCCAACAAAATCACATTTTATTTGAAGGCGACTAATGAGAGCTTAGAAATGTTTTTTTTTCTCAAATAAACCCAAACTTTGGTAAATAAAAAATTCTGGTTCTGTTAAGCAATACCAATACCACCACCTGTTTGGTCGACAAACTTCTACTTTTACGCACTTTTCCATTATAAACATTTTGATTCATCAGTTTATAAATAATAAATTCTTTGCTTTAATCAAACGAAACTATTTCTATTTTTGTTTACTTTTGACCGATTTTGTTGAATATCAACAATTTATTTGAAAGTTAATTGTGATTTTAGGTAAACTATTTTAAAAATATTTTTTTAATTTAAATACTAATTGATTTATTATAAGCATTGATTTTTTTATTGTTTACGCATTTAAGTATAAAAAGTGGATCTTATGAGTACAGCATGTTTGTTTTATACAGTGCAATTTAAAACAATTATTAACTAACAAGTAATTTATTTTTTACTAACATGTATTTGGATAAATAGTATATATTAAGCTAAAACAAATTAATTTATAAATTTGTAGCAAACAAATATCTTCTGAAGAATTAAATTATATTTATCTTAAACAGAGATTCAGAAAATCGGACGATTCAGGGGGGGGGGATCAGAGGGGGATTTTTCCAAACATTTTGGCCAAAAACCTAGGGGAGGATCAGGGGAGGAATTTTTTGAAAAACGCTAAAAAACCCATATATTTATTGACAAAATTTGCTCTAATTTAACTGGATTTAAACCGGATTTAGCACCAATTTAGGGGAAATTAGTTAATTTTGGTCAAAAAAACCCGAAAAATTTGCCGCCCGCCAAAGGCGGCCGACAAAAAGTCGAGGGGGTATCTTTTCGACGACCAAATGCTATGGGGGGGATAAATCCCAATTTTCAGAATCAGGGGGGTATTTTTGGTTGATCCCTTCTTCTAAATCTCTAATCTTAAATTACATTTAGTTTTTCTTAATTAATTGTCTAGATTATTTTAAATTGTGCCTGTTTAAATGTGTATTCTTAAATATCCATTGATGGATATACAGTATATGTTTGTGATTTTAAATTAAACAGGAAGAATGTTACTCAACTCTTATCACACTTTTTCAAATGTATAAATGTTTTATTGAGAGATTCAATGATTGCTTTGATTCAGTATTTTTTGATATTGTAATTAAATTAAACACAATTAGCAAATTGATTTTTTTTAGTAAACTGGCAAAATTATATAATTAAAAAGCTTTATTATTGTACATTAATATATTTAATTTACTAGTTTATTACTGTTAATATTAGTAATTGATTGAATATTAAGTAAAACTAGTGTATACATTAATACTTTAACTTATATAACTTATCTTCCTACATTAAACAGTATTTTAGTTCTCCCACTTCTTATTTCTATGACGTATAAAATATAATAAAACAATCTTGTTTGGTATACAACGCACATGCAGCAGATTAATTAGATTAATTTTTGGTTGGTAAAGCTATTTTCAATTAAAAGTTTATTTGTTAATATTTTTGAAATTAAACTGAAAAACAAGTTTAACGTTTAAAAATAAATAAACATTTTTTTAAATGTAAAGTTATTTCAATTATTAGAGTAATACAAACTAATTCTTAAAACATTTGTAAACAAGTAATTAAAAGATTAATCAGGCAAATATTTGCAGCGATTTATTTTGACTGAATGATTCAGTTAATAAATTGTTTTTATTATTTCGATTGAATTAAAAATATAATTTATTAAATAAACACTTTTTTGATTTTTTTTTCCTTTAAATTGAATTTAAATTACATTTTAAGAATTTATTTTTGAATTAATAAAACAAGACATAAAAGCATTATATTTTTGAAAAATGAATTGTAATAATAATTATAAATTTAATTCAAATTAATTAAAGCTCTTATTGTTTTAAAATTTTTCAATTTATTAAAAATTGTTGAAATTATTTATGCAATTCGTATGAATAGGAAATGAGTGAAAGTTAAACAGAATTTTATGAATATATTTCTTTGATATTTCTATATATATACTGTAAATATGAGCAACGAATTGGTGTCAGAGAAGAGAATTTTTCGGAATTTAAATTAAATTAAATTTACATTTGTTTCGTTGACTTTAACAATGTTTTATTTGTTTAAGTATTGACAAAACAGAGCAAATGCTTTGATTAAACATATATAACAAAGCGCTATAAGTTAGAGCGGATAGAAAATAGGTTAAACATTATATTAATTATTCTCTTCTTTTTTGTATTAATTAATGACATTATTTTTTAGATTATATTTTTTATAAAATAAAATTTTTAGTTAACTTTAATGATTTTGCAATATTTTTTATTTAATTTTGATTGAAAAAATGAATATAAATATAAAACTCAAACTTATTAGTGTTGTAATAATATATTATCAGATGAATTGAATAGATTTGAATATTGAATTAGTTTTGTTTATGATTGCTAACTAAAGGCCATTTTCTAAGCCAAACATCTCGTGAAATAAATTTGTGAAACATAACTCAATTTTTTATTTTTTCCCTACTTTGATTTTCATATGAAGTGATGTTAAAATTATCCACTGCATCTTCTGCATCTTCTGCATCTTCTGCATCTTCTGCCTCTCCTGCCTCTCCTGCCTCTCTTGCCTTTGCTGCCTCTTCTGGCCTAACATTCATAGCGTGCCAATCCCTTTGGGTTATTTGAAATACTATCGTTTTATTTCTATATATTTGTTAGGCCTTCAATGAACTGCTTATTTGATGCATACGTACGGACTTGTGATTGCTTTTTGCTAATAAGAGCACATCTTTAGATGGAATTACATATGATTTCATATAAATGTTGAACATTCACACAAACACCGTATATATAAACCTAAGTTTATATCAAATAATTGCAGTATTTCTTTCCAATGGGACAAAATCAACAATAAAACAAACCATAAATTTTATCAATGAATAAACCTATTGCTCAACGATTGCACGGATTGTCTCTAAGATTTATTACTATATTTCTCATCAATTTTGCAATAAATTTTAAAATCTAAGTATAAGCTTAAATACTATTATTAAGTATTATCTTGTTTACTCTAGTTAAATTAGTTACAACATTTTAATATTTTAAATCTAAATTTTTAAAATTTAATTTAAATAATCGAAAATGTAAACTGAATATGAATTACATATTTTCAATCTTAATAAACTGTATAAATAAATTAAATTAAATATTTAAAACCATATTTAGTCTATTGTCTGATAGCATTAAATATTAATAGTAATCTATAATATTTAAATTAAAATAGTTTTCTATATTTTAATTTCAATTGTATTGTATTTTTTGCAAAAGTTTTAAATAGTCATAAAATACATAAACATTACATATGAAAGAAAATGCATTTTACATATAAGAGGATGATTTAATAATAACCAGAATAGTCTAATATAATATTTATATCAAAAATGTCTCTTTGATGTACTTTACTATCGTTTTTGTTATAAATAAGAATTTTTGTTTTGATTTTTGATTTTATATTGTATATAATTATTAATTAATATCAGTTGCATTGTGCTTGCTTTTTATCTAAATTTTAAGATTGTTCTTTTTTCTTATTAAACATAATCTTTGACATTTTAATTATTTAGAGATAATCTTTAGACAGTTATTGATCTTGTTTAAGTCAAACTGCTTTTATTTTCTTTAAATATTTTTTACGTATAATGCAAAATAACAATGCTAAATTAGATTAAACTAGTTATAAATTTTATTTAAATTATTTATTAATTCAAAAATAATTGAAAGCAATTGTTATTTCTTAATGAATGAGTTTAAGAAAATCAAAACCTTTTTTTAACTAAAGGCTTAGTTTTTGCTTTAAAAACATAAACGAGAATACAATCAAAATTATTTTAAATACATAAAACACTTGATATTTAATGATATGTAAAAAACAATTTTGACAATTAATGGGTATAATACTGTATGCATATAAATAATAAATTGATAACTTAGCTTGGTTATCAATTAATTATTAAACTAAGTTAATTTATAATAAATTTTATAAAATGATAATAAATATTTATGTAGCAATAATATTTTAAATAAATTAAATTTAATATAAAATTTTGCATTGTTAAATGTCTTGACAATTAATTTTTCTTGCACTAACTATTAAATAAAGTTGTAATGCTTTTAATTTTACGTAATATTTGCACTTTTAACAAATTTGTAATAAAAAAGTTTTGGAATTTGTTGTAAAATTGAATTTAATAATAACTCTATTTTTGATTTATTAAAATTGATCGATAGATAATTTGTATGAATTGCTTACTTTATAAATTTTTATATTATAATTATCAATTTGTTGCGCATTAATGAACAAATTTGTTGCATCCTATTATCAAAATGTAATTTTAAATTGAAAATAAAATATTTTTATTGATTTATATTGATATGCTCAAATTTTCCAGTTTAAACAGGTTTATTACTCCAGTTAATTACAGTAATATAAGTTTTTCAGGTTATTAGTTGTTGCCTAGTCGTGCATTTTTGAAATAACTACAATCTATAAATCAATTGTTTAAATCATGTCTTGGTTTTGGTGTTGATCTGAGTCAAGGTTGGGCCCGAAGGCCAGTTATGCCACCGAATCGCGTCTGAAGTGCTTTTAATTTAGAGTTGACTAAACCGTCGAATTATTATTACTTATATTTATTTTATACAACATTTATGTCAAACATTGAAAAGCGTTTAGAAAATGATTCAATAAATGAATTTCAATGTTTTCGACGTTATAAAAATATTTAACTTTTATGAAATGCCTAAAAATCATAAAATCATTAAATGTTGTATTTTATTAAAACAAAAGTTTATATAAAAAAAATAATTTTTTTAAATATTTCTGTAATGATTTAAACAAATAACTTTTCATTAGATTATTAAGAATTAGGTTTTAGTATATTTTTAGTTTATTAATGTATTGATATTAATTTTAAACAAAAAATTTAATTAAATATTTATTTGATAAAATAATTTTAACAATGTTATATTTAACGATATGCGCTAATAACTTATATAGCTAAAAAATATTTTAAAATTGTTATGAAAACATAATCAAGGTATTGAATATATGGGTGAAATGAGCAACATTTTCGCTAATTTATAATTTTGTCCAATTTAAATTAATTTTAATTAATTAATTTTAATTGAATAAAATTTAAACTAGATTTAGAATTAATTTAGTCAAAAAGAACCTTTCTAATTTTTAAAAATTTGTTCTATTTAAAAATGTTTAGGTTTAGGGGTAATTTATTTTAAAAATTATTTAGCTAAATTTAGTTTATGCCAGAGATCGTGAAGGGGGGATCAGGCAAAAATCCCCCTGATTTTAAAAATTTGGATTTATTTCCCTCTAGCATTTGGTCCGAGAAAAAGTACCCCCGCCCATCAAATTTTTGTCGGGCGCCTTTGGCGGTCAGCAAATTTTTTTGGTTTTTTGCCTAAAATTAGGAAATTTTTTCTAAATTGGTGCTAAATCCGGTTTAAATCCAGTTATATTAACTAAATTTAATTTAAATCCAGTTCAACTCCAGTTAAATTAAGTAAAATTTTATTATAAATTATGGCTTTTTGAGCGTTTTTGGAAAAATTCTTCATCTAATACCGCCTTAGATTTTAGCCAAAAGTTTTGGGAAACTCTCCTCTAATACCCTATAGATTGGCCAATCTTCTCGCTTTCTGATAAAAATCAATATCAAAAAAATGTATTGCCTTCCTATATAAATATATCTTTTGTACTCAATTTATCTAATCAATTTTAAAATGAATATTAAATTTTCCTAGATAACTTATAATCAAATATGCAATAAATAATTTTTTTAATTAATCAGTAAATTATAAGTATAAAAAATCAGAAATAGTCTAAATGTTTTTTAACTCACTATGAGTGGCCTTAACTTGTTCAAAGCATTAAAAAACATGATTGCTGTTTTTGTAACAATTAATGCAATTAGAAGCTAACTATATTAGTTTTAGCCGCAACTGGGAGCGTTAGGGGGATTTTTGGCTGTAAAGTTAATATTGATAAGAATAAAATTTGGGTTTTTATAGTTAAGTGGCACAATAAAACTTATTTTAAATAACTAAAAACATAATTTTACAGCAAAATGAATTAAAATATTAGTAGTTTGGTCAAATGGTAAACACTTAAAATATAATTTATAAAACGATCTTATATTATAATGTATAAACACTAGAGCCAAAAACCCCTCTAACGCTCCCATAATATTTTTGGCTTTTATCAGCTTTAAATGTTCCAAAAACAGTAATCATGTTTAATAAAGCAGTAAACAAGTAAAGGCCACTCATTGTAAGTAGTATAATCAGAAAAGCCCTGAATGCCAATTAGATGCAAATTTAATTGGACGTCTAATATACCAATTTTTAGCCAAGATATAACCTATTCAAACAAGTTTTTACACTTGTATATTTGGAAGGAATCTTGGAAGGATATCTTGTATATTTGGAAGGAATTTCATTCTCATCTCTATTTTGAAAATTTTTTTCAAAACTATTGTTTAAAAAGTTTTAAAATTTTTTAAACAAAACTATATTTTAATTTATTTTTAACTTTTTTCTAATAAAATAAAATAAATATATAAACAAG
>JAQFXP010001930.1:0-16981 GCA_034693685.1 Belba bartosi
AATTAATTTTAAGTTAAGATATACTCATGTGCGTTTAATGCTACTTTGCCAGAATTTTGCCCGAAATAAAAAGTTCCTGCTCATAATAGAAATTGATAGTGTAAGATCACGTTTACAACCAGAGACCGGTACAAAACCAAATGTTGCAATTTATATTCTCGGTACAGTGATCGACATTTTTTCTAATTTTAAACTAATATCACTTTTTAAACTTAATTTTGTTTAGTGACTAGCTTAAATCTGGTTAAAATGTCAACCTAAATTGTCAAATTTTGGTTTACTAGAGAACAGTACAGTACAGTACATACAGTATTAGACTTAATCGTAAGTATTATGAATAAGTGGTTTCAAAATAACATTTTCGGTCAGTTATTGGTAATTAAAATTAGACAAAACTTCAATACTTTATATATAAATAAATTCAAAATCTGTTTTAGAAATCATTTATTTTTCAAATTCTGATTCAATTACTATAAAACATAATATAGTAATGCCTTAAGCGGTCCAATCAGTAGTAGGAGCGCCCCAGTCGTCGACCTGAGTCGGATTCGCCCACTGGTCTTCAACCGGTGCCGCGATCTGAGTGTTCCATTCGTTTGCCTGAGCGGCGCCGCCACCAATGGTGGGAATGACAGGAGTGGCGTCGGTCACCTCTGGCACTTCGGGCAGAGCCTCTGTTCCCCAGTTCTCAGTAAAGCCTCCTTCGGCCGGCTCTTTGATGATGCGCTCGGGGCCGACCAGAGCCACCTGTTCCTCCTTCTCCTGTTCTTCGGTGTCGCGGAAGAAGTAGAGATCGACCATCACTTTCCACGGCGTCTCTCGACTTATGCTTCCGCGCAGTCGGAGCACCTCCCGGGCCAACAACCACCACATCAGGCCTATACTGTGCGGCGCCTTATTATTGCACGGAATCGATATATCGACGTAACGGAGCGGCGAATCCGTATTACAAAAGGCAATGACAGGAATGTTGACATACGAGGCCTCTGTAATCGGCTGGTGATCGACGCGCGGGTCTGTTATCACCAAAAGTCTCGGCTCTCGAAACGCCGCTTGAATTTGATTAGTGAACGTTCCCGGAGTGAAGCGCCCGGCGATTGGGGTCGAGCCGGTGGCCGACGCGAACTTCAAGACCGCTCTCTGGCCGTACTGTCGGTTAGAGATGACGCAAATGTCGGCCGCATTCTCCACGGCAACAATGGCGCGCGCGGCCAACAACAGCTTTTCCCACGTTTTGCGTAAATTTATTATATAAATACCTTTAAAGACATTCAATTCAATTCAATTACAACTACTTTTGGCTAAATTTAATCCCAAACCGCTATACCGTCTGATCGGCGTTTGTAGACATACTGTTCCATCTGATAGTCAAGATTATTGGAACCGATGTGTGTGTGGCAGGAAAGGAACTTGGCCACATCCTCCTGCTTCAGAGCTAATACACCTAAACCTCCCGACATCGCGACGTTAACTATGATTCGTAACAATTAAGTCAACCTAAAGGACAACAACACGTGTTTCTCATTATAAGTCTAAGCATTCTCTACTCATTTCGCTCGATATTAGTCTAGTTTTCAATCAAAACTCATTAAAGTATTTATTAATTCATAAATATATTAAATATTTTATAAATTAATTAATAAATTCAATTCAATTACTAATAAATTAAAACTTACAGTGAATTGGATGCCAATTGAGAGACAAGTAGTGATCGGAAAAGGAAGTAATGAATGCGCTTTTGGCACAGTTTGGCTTTCAGTTATCCATCAATTACGTCCCATTTATTAACGTTTTTATCTTTATCTTATTTTTTTTAAACATGCTTATCTACTGTTACTCTATGTTGTTTTACAATTGGTTTATTTTCACAATTAATTATTAAAATTTAAACGCAATATTATTTATAATTTTTAGTAATTTTTAATTGTGAAATATTTTGTTTATTAAAAAATTGATTTCGAAAACAATTTTAATCATTTATGAAATTGCACAAATTAATTTTGCCTAAATAATTTTTTAATTAAATTAAATTAATATTATTTTAATTTTAGTAAAATTTCTATAATTAAAAATAATGGCTCAAAAGTTAATTTGTTTTTATTCTAAAATTGCATCAAAGACAATCTAAATAAAATAAATTTTAAAACATTAATAATGCCTCTATTGAATTGCACGAAAACTTTTGCTAAAAACAATTTTTGCTAAATTTTCTCAAAACATTTGAGCTAATGAATGATCTGACAGTAAGCCTAGTATTGACCAAATTTCTAAACGCATCCAAACTATACAATTAAAAGTCTTAATTGAGCGGCACTTAAGTTAATTCGATAATTATGTTGATTACGGCTGTTGTGCCACTAGTTCTAAAGCAAAGCCTAACCCAAACAGTCATTTATTATGTATGACATGACATGACTTAAAGCTCAGAAAAATATATTTATTATCCGATAGACTAGGAGTGGGTGTTCTTCGCTTATGTTTTCTATTGAAGATATTTCACGAAATAAAACTCGTTTTTTACGAATTAATTCTGAATAGAGTAGAGAAGTAGAGAAGAACTTATTGTTTAAAACTTGTAATGAAAGCAATTTTCGGTTTGTGTGTAGAGAAGGCATAATATTATTATGTTATTTCAAACTATTAATAATATTTTATGAAATTTAATCAATAAATTCAATTGAAAATAGAGACTGTTTTTGGAGTTTCGAAACTAAAATTACAAATCAATGGCAATAGAAGTGAAAGAAAGTAAACGAAAAACTAAAAACTTTTTGAGTGTTCGCGTCTAGTGTTTGGCTCAACACAAGTCAATACAGCTTTGAGTTGTGTTTGTGTTTTGTGTGCAATACTGTTGGGCTGTAGTGTCAGCCCATCCCTCAAACACTCGATCCCAACAAATGACTGCAAAAACATTGAATTTCTCACAAAAACACAATTACTATATCCATAGAAAAGAAATGTTTGATTAAAAACAAAAATTTTATTTAATCTGAAATAAAAATGTTTAATAAATTGATAAGAATTTCAATAATAATCGATAACTCGGTTTCATTTGACGTTTGTTTTGACAAAATATACAGTTTTTAATAAACCAATTGATTAGCTATTAATTGATTGCAATTGCAATTGAATTGAATCAGTTATGCCGTTAATAATCAATGGTTTAGTCATAGAAGAGGTGCCAAACGATACAAACGCTCTAATCGATAGTTATCCGCATTTTAAGGTAAATACGATTTTTGTATTAGAATTAAATTAAAACCATTGCTAACCACTGCTAACCACCAATTGTCTACTTGTGAACCAATAGGAAACGAGTGCTTCGTTGTTGTCTCAGGTGCCGAAAGTGATGTCTTCAGTGGCTCTGCTCTACGTATGTCAGAGAGAGTATGCAATAGTGACACCACATGACAGTCAGTTCTGATACTCATGAGTGATCTCTTGTGATTCAATTGTTTCAATTAGATTATATTTAAATGTATTTTAGAGAACATAAGTCTAATCGGAACGGACGACACGACCACCTGTTGTATCGGTGTTTTGAGGCACACGGGCTCTGGCGCCGTATGTTTGGCTCATTTCGATGGATCCGATTTAGAAAAATTAGAGAATTATATCGAAAATATGATTAAAAGGATAGAAGAGGTGAACCTAAGTCTATCCCTAACTGAAGGCCAGTTCGAACTGCATTTGATCGGAGGCTTCAATGACTCGCGACGTTATTCCGAAGACTTAGCGCTACAGTTGTTATGTAATTACGTTAGAGTGGGTTCTGTTTGCGAATTCCTAACCAATAAGTGTTTGCATTTCAGATGCGTTTCACAAACAGACCGTAAATATAGATCTGATGACAGCCTGTGTTTGTCAATTGAATAATTCCTTGAGAGGGAACGTCAATTGGCCAGTCATTTACGGCATTGCCGTTAATGTTAAAACGGGTGAACTATTTCCGGCAACTTTTACAGACAAAGGGCCGGACATTCCTCTTAGAAGTGCTCGTTATTACACGGGTTGTCATGAAATGCTGGACATATACGACACAAATATGGGTTTATTACGAATCGGACCATTCAATTACAGGCCTATGAGAGGCGTCGATCTCTGGCTCTCCCAAAACGATGAGTTTATACTTCAGGTTTGCTTTCAGTTTGTCTTACAGTCTATTCCTGAATAAATCGAAACCAAATACTGATATTTGATTATCTGAACAGCACTTATCGACTTCTCCAGAGGTAGAGCCGCCGCACTTCGTGATGGACGCCAGGGCTACACTCAAGTTCATACAACAACACCCCTTTCCCGGAGTGACAATATTTCCAGACAATAGGCCGCGTTATTATCGCAAAGACGAGCTAACCGGCCAATGGGTTCCTATATGTTATTGAATTATCAATAAGACCTGCAATTCATATGATTTCAATGTATTGTATTATAGCCGGAGTCGAGAATTATATATCAAACAAAAGGGTTATTATATTCTATAGAATATTCCTAATTAAGTCTTAATTCGATACTTATTTGTAAAATCTATAGGAATTTCGTCAAAAGACAAACATTTCGACTCTTATAGCTCTAAACTTATAATATGATCTCTCGTTCTCTTCTGTTCCTATCATTCCTTTAATTTTGAATTAATGGCACAAATAGTCTATGAAATCCAAATTCTCTGAACTCACTCCCGGTTTAGAAAGGAATCAATTTTTGAGAGAATATTGAATTCGGAAACAAAAACAAAAAATAGTGCAATCATTCAATAAGAGTCTTATCAAAAGACGTAATGGTTTTTCATTTCAACACTTTAAACAACCATTGATTCGATGGGTTTTCTCTTATTTCTGGTGTTCTTAAGAGATGAGCTGAAGATTGTTTGTTAATAACTGTTTATATTTCTAATTTCCAACAATTTTTAGACCAGTTTTGTATTAATCGCAAACAATAGTGCCATTCAATGAGCCAATGAATTATTGAATTGTATAATAAGTTCCTTAAAGTACACAATAACTGATTTGAGAAGTATTGTAACCAAACACTCATTTAATGAGATCTGAATTTAAGTTACAATACTATATGTAATATAAGAATTATTTTGCATCTATTATACAGTAGTGTTAATGACGTGCCTTAAACTCAAATACAACTTATATTAAGAATTTGTTATTAAATATTATTACATTATATGATAATTATAATTATTTGACACCAAAACTGTCAAAACTTTGAAAACAACAATAATAAACAGTTCGACAATAAGTCGACATTCAGTCCAACTCTTTTTGTTTCGTTATTTTTAGTAAATGAATGGTATGTTTGTCCGACAAATCAGTTCCGGCCACACAACCAGTATTGGCCCCGAATTGGTCTAAACTAATTGACTCGCATTTGAGTTTCCATTGGTTTAAAAGGCATTCTATACTCCATTCGCTATTCCTTTCCTGATATGTCGTATAAAAAATGGTTTCCCTTTTCGAGTGCTTTTCAATTAGAAATGAAACTGAACTCAAAATGTCTTCGAAATCGTTTTGATCGTAAAAACAATCGGAGCTTAAGATATAATCAAATTCAGACATTTGAATCAGTTGTTCATCGAATTTACCCCAACTTAAGGGTACAATTGCTTTGATATTATCATTGACTCCATTGATGTCCGCATTTTGTCGACAAAGTTTAAGACATTCGGGATATTTATCCGAATCCGTTAGCACTACTCGAGCGCCTACTTTGGCCGCAACGATACCGACAATACCAGTTCCAGAACCCAATTCTATAACAGTTTTGTCTTTGAACTGATTCCTAATTTTGTTGATAAAAATTATTTTTAAAATGCATTAAATAAAGTGATGAGAGATGTGATTACCTAAAGTAAATATAGATAATGAAAAGAGCAAGGGATTCTGCTAACATTTAACTTGTATTCAATGTTTATCTTTTACTTCTATCCGGTTCTACCTTTCATTCTAATTAAATATTTATTAAAAAACATATTTTCTATTAATAAAAGTATGAATTAAACAACAAATTATTTTAGTAATACTTTAAGCGAATATTTTTTCTCCAGATTTCAAGAACTCATGAACTAAGAGAATACTATATATGTTATGTTAAGAGAGATGTTATGAAGCGATTCACAAGTGTTGCGAAAATATTCGGAAAATTTTATTCTAAGACTAAATTCTGAAAAAACAGTTATAAAAAGATCCGAAAACAACTGCTTTTTGAATAAATAAACCTAACATTTGGATCGACGGCTAAAAACGCTTTATTTTTCTCATAGTTTTTTTGCTTTAAAATTTTTTTCAAAATATTTAACTAATTTATATCTTAACTAATGTTTTGAATATAAAATTAAAAGAATATTTCATTAAATTTATTGAACCTTTAATTATGAAAAAGTTTTATTCATTTTAAGGTTTTGCCAAAATATATATTTGAAATAAAATACCGAAAATAAAAGACAAATTGTGCCAAAACAGGCGCTGATGGCCAGACGTGATAGCCATAGGAAGTCGAATATTTCTGATTTAAATTAAATAAATATTTAATTATTTATTAAACTCTTAAATAAATATTTAAAGCAATTAAACTTTAATTTAGACCTCATTTATAAGAATCGAAAATTTAGTATTACTTCTATCGTCACTACAAAACTCAAATCGACGACAAAAATCACTTTTCGCTGCATTTGATAACATTTTACATACAGTATATTAAATTAGTTATATATAATAATTACTAAATTAGATTAGATTGCTCAAATAAACATAAATATTTGCAATTTAAGACTGTCAAATAATTTCAAAAATAATCATTTTACGTATAAATTACGTCTATTTAAAATAAATATATTATTTTAAATATAGATTTTTAAATATAATGATAATTGCAGTTAATATTAATACAGAATTAATTTAATATGTATACTGTATACGGAATTATATAATTAGGCCAATTAATAAATTTATATAATGGGTAAGTTATATTAATACAGATCATTTATCAAAAGAAAATATGTTTTTTAATTTACTATAACATTCAGTGATCTTCAAAAAATAAAGTTTGAATTTAAGCCAAAAATATAAACTATTTTGTCGATCGAAACATTTATACTGTAAACCTATCTAAGAAGTTATGACCGAAATAATTGTTATCAAATTTTCGCAATTAATGCTTTTAATACATTGTTTCAGATTTAAAGAACAGTAGAACTTATTATATTAAAAAATAATTTTTTTTAAGTAAATCCAAAATAAATGAATGACAAATATTTTTGAACGAATTTCAAAAATTCACACTTAAGTTGTTTTTAGAATGTTCTGGGTTATATACATTTTTAAAGTTAAAGGGATATCGGAAATTAGACAATTAAAACAATTAGACAAGAACCAATAAGGCTTGTTCTCATATTATACTTAAAATAATCTTAAAGTATATTATAAAGATATAAGAAATTAAAATAAGAAAATAAAAGTTTTAATTGTAATGTAAATTAAATCAGCAGTTTAATGAACTTATTAAAGTTTTAAATGTCTAAAATTATTTATACATTTGAAAAAATTTAAATTTAACATTACTAATTTTATAAACATAAAAATTAATTAATTACAACTGCAAACTAATTTAACTTTATTTAATTCTAATAACAAAACAAATGGTTTTTTATTATAAATATTACCGGTAAATATTAGTTTTTGGAGTTAATAATTAATTATTAAAAAGCTTTTTGTCAATTTAAATGATTTATTGCAGTAAAAGACGGGATATATTAAGTTTAAAAATAAATATTTTACCAAAAAATGTAGAAATTTTATCATTTACAAAAAACTTTTTAAAAAGTAAAAATATCAATTTAAAAAGAGTACTAGTTAATATGTTTTATTAATATAATTTAATTTAAAAAATTAGAAAACTTTTATCAATTTTAGTAATCAAGTAAATTGCTAATCAATTATGCTATTATTGTTAAAACAAATTTATATAAAAACAAAATATAAATTCTTAACATCAATAAGCGATAAGTGAAATGAATTGTTTTTATTAAGATTTAAACTATTAATAGAAAAAAAACCGAGCATAAATTCTTTCTATTTTTTTTTTGCTTACTGTCTGTAAGTTATACTTTAGTTATATATTCGTCATTCAAATGATTTTACTTTAAGTATAAATCTTAAAACGAAATATTATTATTAGTTAAACACTCTTTTATTTATTTAGATATACTTTTTTCAGCTATACTATTGACGCTATAATCTTTCATTTATTAAAAAAGGATAAAATTTAAATCTTATCTTAAATTCACTTAATTTTAATACAATAAAATACTGTTAATAATGGAAGTAAAACATTTAACATTGAGTTTAATATAATTTAACTAAATATACATTTCTATACATTTTTCAAATTTAGCGAATGTTTTATGTCTAACGATAAGAATTAGGCCATAACTAGAATATAATACAGAATACAAGTGTACTATTGAATAGAATAAGTTTAGATTTGACTTATATTAGCAAAATGAAAGCAAAGAACAGAATCGGTTAGAAGTGACTGAAAAATATTTTTAAAAAATAGAAGAGAAGAAGAAGAGAGAAGAGAAGAAGAGAGCAAATGAATTCTTTTTCTATAATTAGATTCTAAAACAACTAAAAGAATGTCAGACTATGAGTAAAACAAATAGAATGATATACTTCTTTGATATCAAATTTATATCTAAATAAAAGATTTAATTATTTTTAAACAAAATACTTATGATTAAGAATTACAGAAATGAGTAATCATTTAAAATATTAATACAATTCAAAATCAATTGAAATCGAATCGATTGTTACATAAAATAAAATATTTATTTCGATAATTAGAAGGGAAGCCAATTAATAGATGAAATGCATGAATAGGGTTGGAGTGCTGCCCAACTACTGGTGCATAGTAAAGTGCTATGCTATGAGCCAAGACTTTAACATAGTAAGATCGAGGTGCCGGTGCCAGTGCCAGCATCCAGTCCTATCCCCTATCCCCACATCCGAGAGCACTGTCAGCGATGTCGATAGTATTTGCTTTGAATGCAACTCAAGGCTCGAAATAAGGAACCTCTGACCCAAAAATGGAACGCAAGACAAGGCTCGACATACTATGGCATACGATGGCACACTATAGCTTACTATAGCTTACTATATGGCAAACTATATGGCACTGCACACTCTGATTTCATTCTAGGCATACCTTCCTCAAGACAAGTGTCTTTGTATGGTTAAGCAGAAGATGCGCCCAATGGGAGGAGTCGTGCCATTCGATCAGATGGAAGGCATTTAAAACTAACTCCACTTTTAATTCTCTTCCACTGAGTTAACAGCTTTCGAACTGTAAGTCTGTTTTGCTTTTAATTTATTTCTCAAATTTATTTATTTATGTAATTAGACTTAAATTGTGACATCAGTTCTACCCAAGGATTACAACCCTTTCTTACGGATATATTCCTGTCTTTTAGGGAAAGTTGTTTTTGCAGTGAATTCTTTGTGTGTCTACTGTTCTAAAGCGCCGCTGATTTGGAACGTCTGAGCGATCAAAATGGCCGAAGACCCGGATCCGTCACAGTATCTGATTGTCACTTTGGAACAGAAGAGGAAGGATCAGACCAAGCCTTACGATGGCAAGAAAATGTGCTGGGTGCCCGATGAGAAGGAATGCTACATCATGGGCAACATCTCCAGCACCAAGGGCGACATGTGCACCGTAGATATCGGCAAGGGCGAGGAGGTATTCCCCCAACCTTTATATATCTCTCTCTCTCTCCCTTTCCCTCTCTTTCTCTAATTGCTCAGATCTGAACATTCGTTACAGTTCTGACTTATACATACATTTCTGTATTAATTATTTTGAATTTATTCAAATTTAAAAGCATTTTCTAGTCTATCGTTAGTTAACTCTTTTTTAAGTATAAATTAAATTCAAAAAATTATTACAAAATTCGAATGAATTAATAGCGAACAATGAAGAAAGATCTGCTCCAACAAGTGAACCCGCCCAAATTTGAGAAATGTGAGGATATGGCATCACTGACATACCTGAACGATGCCAGTGTTCTTCATAATCTCAAAGAGAGATATTATCAAAATATAATTTACGTAAGTTTATAACTAATCACATTTTTCTCTTTCTTTCCCTAAAAACCCCTTTTCTGCCAAAATCTCAATCATTGGCCACAAAAACAATCCCTTATTATGTTTCCCGCCATTGAACCAAAAACAAACCCAATTCGAACCAAATTTGAACCCAATTCGAACCCAATTCGAACCCAATTCGAACCCAATTCGAACCCAATTTGAACCCTATTCGAACCCAAACCCGAACCGATACGATAAACCCAAACCAAATCATAGAGAACCATCAAAAAAGATCTTTTGCAACAAGTGAATCCGCCCAAGTATGAAAAGGCAGAAGATATGTCGAATTTGACATACTTAAACGATGCCAGTGTTCTATACAATTTGAAAGAACGCTATTCTAATCAACTTATTTATGTAAGTGAGGAAAAGACGAGTCTTCTATGGCATGGCGTGAATACATTGAATTACACACAAATTGATCGAAACTTTCAAATATTAACTCTTAATTTGCAAATCAATTAATTGGTGCAACGGATCAATTGCATTGACTTTTCCTTTGTAATCCTTCAATATGTGTTTTAATACTTAATTTAGTTTTGAAATTATTTTTGCATTTATAAGACATTTTTGCAGATATTATTTTTAGAATTAGGTTTTTGTTAGTTTTTAATAGATTTTGTTATTTTTTATTAGAATTTTGTTAAATTACTTCAAATTATTTTTTTAAACAAATAGAAAAATGACATTTAAAATCATATATTTTTAAACTCAAAATTAGACAAAAGTACAATGAATAGATAAAAATTTAGTAAAATTATATTTAATTAAAAGTTTAAGTATTTTATATTTAGAATGTGTTTTGCGTACAATTTTTCTAACTGTTATATAATAGATAGTAAATTAAAGTTGAAAATAGAAATATTTTTGTGTAAAACAATTGTCTTCTGATTTCAAATTAATTTGTGTGACTGTCTTATGGGTGCATATTGTCCTCAATTACTACCAAATCTAAAACAAATCATTATATAATCCAATCTAAATCTTATCCCTTAGTAGAGTAGATGTGAAAAATTAGATCTAATTTAGTGATAAAGTAGTTCTGAAATCCATAGATTCGAACGAATGGCAATTCTTGAACTCTGGACTTAGACCTAGAAATGCATGAAATAGTGTCTCAATTAATAGACAATAATAAATACAAATTAATTGAATAATTTATTAATAAACAAATAGACCTATTCTGGACTGTTTTGTGTGGTAATCAATCCGTACAAACGGTTCCCGATCTACACGAACCGAGTGGTGCAGCTGTACAGAGGAAGGCGAAGGAATGAAGTGCCGCCACATCTGTTCGCCATATCTGATGGCGCATACACTGAGATGTTGACGAGTGAGTACTACCGACTCGTAAATAGTGTCTAACCATTGAGTCAATTATTTTGTGCCCTTTTTGACCGATTTGGCACAAATCGCGATTAGAGTTAGGGAAATGAGGGAACACTCGAACACTTGCGAACGGCATCTCATTTATAGCTACTTAAAGAATGGCATTTATGTGTATTCATAATAATAGTATTAAGCAATAACTGTTCCAATGCTTTATAAAGAGCGAGTGAGGCATGTCTTGAGAGGAATGTCTCGTCGATCCATATTTGGAAGCGATTCAGTTCACACTAACACAGAGTCTCAGTACAGATTCGTTGCTTACGATCAGAGTCTTCACTATCTTTCCAAAGTTTTGATTTATTTTTAGATTAGATATTACTTCACTATTAGACCTCTTTTATATACAAACTCTTCTAATGATAAATATATTCAATATATCCTACTCTCCTATTAATAAATTAAGACAATATCCGATATACAAACCGAATAAAAATATTCTCTTAATTACTCAATGCATTCATTCATATAAACATAAATTTAAAGCCAATCTATAAAAATGTCTTTTATCCCAAATTACAGATCGAGAAAACCAGTCGATGTTGATTACGTAAGTGATGATGACTTGTCCGGTCATAATCAGAGCCAAACATACCTTATATCCCAATTATTAACAACCTTTGATCCAAATAATGCTCTTCCAAACTAACAAAATCAAAATTACAAACTAATGGTCGAAATCGAATTAACATCGAATTGAATCGAATCACTCGATAGTGGAGAGTCTGGCGCTGGAAAAACAGAGAACACAAAGAAAGTTATCTTTTATTTCGCTAATATTGCAAAATCTGGATTTAAGCACAAATTCACGACTGGAGTAAGTCTTCATTGGATTCGCTTCTAATCACTTATATTCTGTATATCAAGTGTTTTGAGTTCTTCGCAACGTTTGATCAAAATCTGGGATTTTGTTCATAAATTGTTTTTTCCCAAACCTTAAGCTTTAAAAACCTAAACATTTAAATTTAATCCTTATATTTGCCAATAATGAACTCCAAATCTAATTCGTGTGATCACTGCTAATATACCTGTTTCCCAAATGATACCAAACCCAAACCTAAATTCTACTTACCTTAAGCCCAAAACCTCAAACCCTAAACCGAATATTAATTTCCAAACATTTAATTCCAATGAAATGCTTGAAACCTCTGATCCGATATTGAATATAGCGGTGAATCCGGTGCAGGAAAGACCGAGAATACAAAGAAAGTAATAACATATTTCGCAACCGTTGCCGCCTCTGGTTTCAAACATAAATTCTCTACCGGTGTAAGTGTTTCTATGGCTACTCATTGTTTGCATAAATCAATTCAATTCTAAACATATCAACGAATAAACAGTGCAAACGATTTTGTAATTCGAAAATCGACAAAACCCTCCAAACCTATCACTCAAAGATATCCCAAAGCCCTTCAAAAGTATCCAACAGTTCCCTAAAAGCCTTCCAAATCAAATATAACCGAAACTCCTTTTCTATGCCCTAAGCCCTAAGCCCTCAAATTAATTAATCAATAGTTCTCTCTCTTGCCTCTGAATGACAAAATTAATGAGTATTTTGACACTAGCGGTGAATCCGGTGCCGGTAAGACTGAGAACACGAAGAAAGTAATTGCTTACTTCGCTAATGTCGGTGCTGTGACCAAGAAGGGCGACGATAAGAAAGGTGGAGAGAAGAAGGTATAGTCAGTCAGATCAGTAAATTTAGATTGTTTACCGATCACTTAACGCCTAATTTCCCAATTCTAGTCATACATGAATTGTTCGCCTTTACCTCCAATACCTGTACATCACTTTCACCCCTAATCTTCCAAATCGTTGATAATCCGAGTGTCTTAAAGTGGTCTAAACTTAAATTAGACTTTTGACTAAATGCATGGATTAAGTAGACAATAATCAATCAATAGGAGCACTGTTCCGATCCTTAAACCCAAGTACCAAACCAAAGTAGATATAGTAAACTCAAATACAAATAATTGTCTCAACTATAGTCTACAGACTGTAGAATAGTTGTGGAACTGATGAATCGAAGCATGAATTTCATTTATTTAAGCGTTTGTTTGCGTTTTGTCATAAATCCTATAATTATTAATCAATTAACACGTCTTATGGCGATCACCAATTATAGGGCAATTTGGAGGATCAAGTCGTTCAAACCAATCCAGTTCTTGAGGCGTTCGGTAACGCAAAGACTGTACGTAATGACAACTCTTCCCGTTTCGGTAAATTTATCCGAATCCACTTCGGGCCAATGGGCAAACTGGCCGGTGCCGACATCGAGACATGTGAGCTCTTGACTTTAATTCAATTATTCAATAACTCTGACAAATGACCTGATCTCGATTTAGACCTTCTCGAGAAGGCTCGTGTCATCTCTCAACAGACCCTCGAGAGATCGTATCACATCTTCTACCAAATGATGTCCGGATCTGTCAAAGGCTTGAAAGGTATGGCAATTCTATCAAATTATTTGAAAAATAATTAATTTTTAGAATAAATCTCTAAATCGTATATATTCTAAGATTTGAAGAGTTTCTATAGATTTGCCCTAAAATATAGAAATGAGTTATAGTATTCGAGAAGAGTTTTGATTTGAAAATTTCATTTATATCTAAGTTAGAATTAAATCGATTCTGATTTAATTAATTTCAATTAGACCTTTCAATCATTATATATGAGATTAAATCAATTTTATCTCAATTTAATTCTCGTCATCACTAGAGATGTGTCTACTCTCTAATGAGATCCTTGACTACAATTTCGTATCTCAGGGTAAGACTGAGATTCCTGGTGTCGATGACGCGGAAGAGTGTAATTTAACTGACGTGAGTAGATCAGTCCTATCAGAGCCTCTCAGACCTCCAGAACCGCCAAATTTCGTATTTGTATTTGGGTGTCAATATTGTTCCCTATATTCGGCACTAAATTCTATGTTTTTACCAATAATTCCTTCGATCCTATGTTTCACTCAAATTACCAAAAAACCCAAACAATTCCAAAGATAAACCAAAAATACATTTAATTATTATTATTATTTGTGTTCCTCTTTCGTATGTGACAATTCATGAAATAATATGAATAATTATTTCTAAACCCAATTAAATGTTTAAAATTTAAACCCAATTTTGAAAGTTTTCCAATACTTCCGATACTTCTAAAAACCAAAATCCAACCAAAGTTTTTGACCCAAAATATCTGTTAATTTTAAACCAAAGTCTTGAACAAAAGACTTAATTTTAAAAATTCCATAAATATTTTGCTAAATATTTGAATCAAGCAACAAAAAACTTGAGTAAAATTAACTTTAGATGAATATGAAATTAAAATTTTTTGAAAATCGGCAAAAAATAAATACAGAATATTCTGAACTTCTCTATAGAGCTGTGTCTACTCTCTAATGAGATCCTTGACTACAATTTCGTATCTCAGGGTAAAACTACAATACCCTCTGTCGATGACGGCGCGGAGTTTAAAGATACAGACGTGAGTGACAAGTTGTTAATGGATTGCTGTACGGATTGGTCAGATTTTGTTAAAATGCGATTTCACTTTCGCTATAGTTTTAGTTTAATACTTAATCAGAAAGTCATTACTTTGAGACCATTAGGCCATTTGTTAAACAACTCAAACATGACTTTCCTTCGACGGAATCGCACCCAACCATTCCTCCAATCCTTCGACTGACAATCCTTCTACCGTTCCCTTCAAACAAAACCCCTTCGAAACCTATTCCTCGCAACCGAAACCTACGAATCCTTAGCATATCCTTTGAATTCCTTTGAAATTTTCCAATTATTAGTGAATCCAAAATTCGATTAAATCAATCCTATATTTCCCATCAAATCTCCAAATCCAGAATTTAATTTTGAATAATTAGTTTAATATTCAAATCTAATTGTTTTACTTCTATAATATCTAACATTAAATATATTCGATTAATAATTAACATATAATTAATAATAAGTGAATTCCATCGACGGATTGTTTGATAAGTTTCTTAAAAGATGTTATAAATTCTTAAACCCTTTTAGAGGACCTATTGCTTACAAAAGACATCAAATTCTACCACTTTGTATCTCAAGGTAGAACTGAGATAGAAGGTGTAAGTGACGGGGATGAGTTCAAAGTGACTAATGTGAGTCTCAAAGCAGCCAAACAATCATTAAATCATATTTTTATTGCTATTTATTTAACTTTTAAAATGCTTATTATTACTCAATATATATATAATATCTCAATTTCTCAGTTATTAAAAAAGTGATATTTTATTTATATTTTTATGGAATTTTGAATGTAATTGTTGTTCAATGTGTGTCTTTACGAATGCCTTCACTAAACTTCCTTTCATCTCAACCCTTCCATCTCAACCCTCTATCTATATGTGTGTCCTCTTTGTCTTCTAACCTAATTGTCAAACATCTATACCTTCACTCTCTCGTAATGTTATTAATTGATTAAACTATTGGTTAAATTAAAAACATTTACAAACGATTAGAACGCTTTCGATGTATTGGGCTTTACTGAAGAGGAGAAACACAATGTTTATAAGATCACAGCTTCTGTTATGCACATCGGAACCATGAAATTCAAACAAAGACCCCGAGAGGAGCAGTGCGAACCCGATGGCACTGAGGAGGGCGAGCGCGTCGCCCACTTGCTTGGTGTGAACGCCGCAGACCTTTACAAGAACTTCTGTAAACCCAGAATAAAGGTTGGAACTGAGATGGTGACCCAGGGCCGTAACAAGGATCAGGTCTCTTACTCGATCGGTGCTATGGGTAAGGCTATGTACGATCGGACCTTCAAATGGATGGTTAAGAAGATTAACGAGACTTTGGATACTAAGCAGAAAAGACAGTACTTTATTGGTGTACTCGATATCGCAGGTTTCGAGATCTTCGACGTAAGTTCGCATCTATTGCTTCGATTCTGTTTTGATAATAACATTATCCAAATAATTCATTTTATTCGTTAACTTAACTGTAAAATATGACATAGTTTTGACAAAAAATTAATATTATATAAATCCCAAAATCCAAATAATAATTAACTTTATCCCGTGCCTATTTCCAAAATAGTACAATAGCTTTGAGCAACTTTGTATCAACTTTACTAATGAGAAATTGCAGCAATTTTTCAATCACCACATGTTTGTACTCGAACAAGAAGAGTACAAACGAGAGGGTATTGAATGGGAATTCATTGATTTTGGTCTCGATTTGGCCGCTTGTATTGAACTAATTGAAAAAGTAAGTCAATTCAAACACATTCTAATCGAGTCTTTTTACTTTTTTCCAAACCATTCCTTCAATCTAACCAAAAATCCTGTTATCAAATACAATCCCGATCCCTGTTATATTCCATTCCATTCCATTCCATTAAAATCAAACAAACCCTACAGTTCAACGGGTTCGAGCAGTTGTGTATTAACTTCACAAATGAGA